>JALPQD010000021.1:9352098-9547098 GCA_023101885.1 Typhlomys cinereus
TCCCACCATCTTGTAATAGTGTTCATGTGAGTTTCCTCCTTGATTCCCATGTCCTTGTGTCTGCCAGGAGGGGTGGCAAATCTGCTCATGGAGGCAGGCAGCCCTTTTGTAGCTGGTGCCTTGCTGGGCACTTGGTGGGCATTTCAGAGGAGCAGGTGGAGACTTCACCCAGTAAGGCCAACCTCATCAGATGGCCTCCAGAACTCTGCCCACCCCTAAAGGTCACAATAGCCAAACTGACTTTCCATAATTCTTATATCAGAATCACAGTCACTTAGTATTCCCTGAAACACATGTAGTATTATCTCTGAAACCCATGACCTCATCTGTTCTAAAAGACTCCACACTATGGGGGCAGTGCACATGCTCAGGAGTGCATGTCCACTCAAGAATGTAGGAAGGACATTCTAGCCACAACGATCTTAGATTATTCAATACAAGGAATGCTTTCCCTTGTGATATCTGCCCAAAGATACTCACTTGGAATTATATCAGAACATCATTGCTAAAATGTGGTGGGTCTATAGATTCTCTTTATCTTACATATACGGGTGGCATGCTTCTGTTTGGTTCTTTAGCTATAGAATGGATAGAGTGGCACTGAGTGTTATGTTGACACGGGAAAGGTATCAAGAGCTATTCCAACATGTATAAGATCAATGTGGAGATCTGTTACAAAGAGGAACTAACACCTTAGAAATGTTAGAAATACGAGTTTATTAAAGTTCAGGACCTGGTTCCAAGGGAACCATTGTTTAACCTTAAGGCAGGAGAGCATTAGAATATGGAAGAGACAGCTTAAAGTTAGAGAGAATAGGGAGAGAGTCAGCCGGGACCAGCATGTTGGTAGGGAGTCTGAAGAGAACCCCGAGTAGATTAGGAAGGGAGATCTGCAGAGTCCCTCTCCCCCAAATATGTTAGAGCCTTCAGACATTGCTAAAGAGTTTGTTAGCCACAGCTGCCATTTTGTAAAGCCTCCATATCTTAGTCAAATGGTCATTCTGCAAAGACCACACCTCTGGCCTTTACTGTCCTGCTTCCTGGTAACTCCCAGACAAATCCTTCACAATGCCCGAGACTATAAAAGATTTCTCCAAGCTCTCTGGTCTCTCACCCATCTTCTCCTCTCTGCCTCCTCTTGCCATGCCATCATGGGTGTCTCTGTCCCACCCTTCTCTATCTTAAGCTAATGATCTCCCACCTTAAGGACATACTATGTCTGTCTTGGCTACTGGGCTCTTGGCTGTAAATAATCTTCAAGTTCTTAAGTGTCTCTCTGGTGTCAGTTTCTTTTTATTCATGAACCTCCATGTGGCACCCACAGATTCCATCCATTTTCCTCCAAAGCCACTGCCTCTATCCTTTCACACCCTCTGTCTTAACTCTGCCATTCTACAGCTTCTTCTCTACAATGATTTCTTTTGTTTGCTTCAGTTCTAGGGATGTGACCACAGAGTACAGTGCACCCCAGCCAAGGTCCATATCCCCATGGTGATATTTTTATATAGCAAATCAAGTATATTTGTTTACTGTTCAGTTGCAAACACTTCCTGTGCTTTACAAATTTACTTCTAATAGATTCCAGACATCATGTGATCCACAAAATCCTAACAGGGCGTGGACTCTGCCCACATCTCCAATCTTGTCTGATTCCATATTGCACAAATAGCTTTTCAATGAGCTTCTTGTCATATAGTCATCCAGATGGAAGCTCACTGGAAAGTGATACTGACTAACACATTGATTATGTGTCTTCTGTTCTGCTGTCAAAGATGGAAAAGTAAGCTTACCCCACCCTGTAGCAAATTTGTGACTTGCTCTTTCCTGTTTTGGTTTGACTGACAGCTGCTAAAGCAAACTCCTACACAATGACTTTATTAGACAAATAGTATGGTGGCATCCTATTTATATTAAGGATTATTAGTGCTATTGTAGGGATGTTGTATTAATTGTTTAGGAATTTCTATGCCAATCAGGGATTCTTTAAAATTCATATAAAAGAGATACTTTAAAAGAATCTTTAGTAGCTTCTTTTTCATTACTACTAGCCCTTAAATTTGCTAGCACTACCTAATGAAGTCAACAGCCACAAGCTAATCAAAAGTCGAGCAGTGTCAATGTAAACATGATCTATGTAATGTGAGCTGGCAAATGTGAGAAGGTTAATGGAATTCAGGAGGATGGCAGGCTGGTTGACTAGTGCCCTGATTCCCTTCTGGGAGTGCTCATGGCATCAGACTTGCTTCCAGTGGATAAGTCATTATGAGTCAAAAACAGATTGCTGATAAAACCTTCAATTCTACATGGGCAAATCCAATGAAAAAGCAATCCAGATTGTTAAACTTGTACTTAGAAAGGTAAAAGAATTTAGGTAAAAATATATAGATAGTTTTTAAAGTGGTGGTGGTTTCTGGATGGTGATTCTCTAACTGTATTATTTGTTTAACAGGTGTTTATTCATACCTCTCAGGCCTGTGAGGTGTGCTGGGTCTTAGGAAGAAGTTACTCCATGTCATACTGTAAGACTCAAATTAAGCTCCCATTAATCGGGCCTGGAGTATTTTTAATGATCTAGTAAGAGGGATGATCCATAGTGTCTTCTATTCCTTTGTGTTTTTGATACCAGCTGATCAGGTTTTCCTTCAACCCCTTCATTGGGCTGCCACTGAAAAGTTCCAGCCACCTTCTCTGGCCACTATTCCTTTTCAACCTGAAATTCCATTTCAATTGGTTCTCTCAAGCAAGTTTTTTTTTAAAGTCAATTTTCCAGACATCTCTAATTTAGTCTGAAAGAAGCCCAAGAGATTTATATGCTTAAATATCTTAATGTAATTAGAAAGAATCATTTAATTCCTTATCTTCAAAATGGCAGTATTTTAAATCTAGATCTCAACAACTCCAGTAAGCACAATCCACAAACACATGCGGAATAATAAGACACATTCACAATGGTAAGTTTATTTTCTCAGCTGAGCATTACAAGAGCTCGCATGCTTCAGTCTGCACAGGAAACGCATAAGGACCAAACAGCCCAAGAATAGTTAAAGGAAAATTCAGCTACCAGACACTGACTCATTGAGATGCTTAGAAATGACTTGTTTTCTGTTCAAATAGCTCCTGAGAAAAATCTTACCATACGTGGTGGTTAATTTTGGTGGACAACTTCGTCTGGAATTGTGTTCTGTTTTGCTTACCCTGGGGAGGCACAAGGAACATCTATTCACCCCAGGTGGATATTACTGATAGACTGAAATATGATTGCACCAATGCCACTGGGTGACACCAAAGAGATTAGTAGATTTTCTTATGTATCGGGATGGAAGGTCACTCAAACAGAGTGTGGATGACCACTAAATAGACGTGTCACTTCAAAGTCCCACTTGCCATGGATCTCACGGAAGCTGAACCATGCAATCCCCTTTCAATGAACTGTTGTTCACCTACACACCCATTATCTCCCAAGATCACTTGCACTTGAGGATGGGAGGCATAGCCACAATCCCTGGTGAGAGACTTGTGACCCTCCTCTTCAACTCTTGGGGAATGTCAGCAGCTCCATTACCATTTCCAACCTAACCCTTGCATAATTCTGTTGTAGTTTCCATGGCTACAGGGAGGGAGGGGAGAAAAGAGGAGGGACAAAATCCAAGAGAGCATCAGGTTTTGCAAAGGGAAATGCCATACATCAATCTGGAATGAACGAAAGAGATAAGCCTCTGGGTACAGCTGTGGGGAATTGTCTTGGTCAGGTTATCTGAAGTGGAATGACCCACTCTAAAAGTGGCTAGATCCTTTCAGTATGTAGCCCAGACAAAGGGGTTGAAGAAAAGCTCTGCTTGGACCTGTGAGATTGGCTGAGTGGTTAAGAGGGCTTGCCTGCCAAAGACAATGACCTGAGTTCAATTCCTGGGACCCACATTAGTAATAGAAAATCACCTCTTGTAATATGAACAAGTACTTGCAACAACGCATGCAAATTAATGAATAAATGCTAAAAAAAAAACCAAAAACTAAAAAGCTTTGCTTTTTTGGCCTCCTTGCCTTCAGTTTTTCCTGCAACTGCTGCAATATTCCTTCTGATATCAGAACTGAGCTTCTCTTCAGGCTTCCAAGATGAACTGAAGATCAGCGGCTCTCTGGGATCCTCCCAGACCTTCAGTACGGGATTGGAAGAAGGGGGAGCTGCTGAGCCATCTAGCTTCGTGGACCACCCAGACTACATGGAAGAAGTCAATCTAACAATGCTTTTTAAATGTATATTCATTCTAGCAGTCCATTGCTCTAGAGAACCCTTACTATTGTTTCTAAGAGAAAATGTTAATTAATCACTTATATAAGGAAAGACCTTGGTTAAAAATGCCTAGAGTTAACATTAATTTTTGAAAGGAAAAAGCTGGAAGAATGGAGAGAGAAGTCAAAGAAACTAAACACAAATTGAGTAGTTTTGTTTGTTGCTTGTTTTTGTGGTGCTGCAGTTAGAAATTGGATCTCACATATGCATGCTGGCACACGTGCTACCACTGTGCCACGTGCTCTGCCTCTTAATGGTTCTTTAAAAGGGCATCACAGGCTGCCCCAAGCTAGCACTCTTTCATTACAGGGGTCAAATGCCTCAAATATTTTCTTTTCTTCAATTGATCCAAAATAGTTTGGACAGATGTTTGCTTTGACTCTTTTCCATAATCCATTCTATGTGATGTTTGATATTATGTAAATGTGAATAGGAAAAACTTGAAAACCTGATCAGGCACACAGAGATTAACAATATCTTTCTTCCTGAACTGGTTTACTCTTCTCCTGTAGCTGTGACAGAAGACTGAGACTCAAACAACTTAAAGGGAGAAAAGGAGATTTATCAGCTTACATTTCCAGAGGGGCGATACAGTCGTCATGGTAGAAAAGACATGGTTAGCTGGCAGAAGTTGGAAGTGTCTAGGTCACTACAGACATCATGGAGGCTGAGAGCTGCTACTGCAGCACAAGAGCAGACTCACCAACTCAAGCAAGGCAGGGCTGACCAACCTCAAGCCCCCTCCCCCACCTGTAAGGGCTTGCCTCCAGCAAGGCTCCATCTCCTAGTGGTTGCCACGACTTTCCCAAACTACTGAAGATTCAACACGTGAGCTTATGTTTGAAAGTCGCATTTCAAACCATGACACTTCGATAAATTTAATGACTTGAACAAAACATAAACATGGAAATGATGGGTTCCTAATTATGTACTGGCTCTACCTTTTATTACCCAATCAACATCTTTACCTTAAATGTTCATTTTTTTCTTTCATATATGTGTGTATGGGGGTGTGTGTGTGTGTGTGTGTGTGTGTGTGTGTGTGTGTGCAGTGCACATGTGTGTGGGTGTATATACATGCATGAGCTTGAGTGTGTGTACCTGTGAAATCTCAAAGGTAGTCACCCTCCATCACTCCTCCACTATTGTTGTGAGTCCCGCTCTCTAATATATCTAATTAGAGCTATTAAGGTTAGCTGGCCAGCCAGCTCATTCTGGAGAGTCCAAGGCTCTACCTTCCGGAGCTAGAATTACAGATGGGCTATCACACCAATGAGGTTTTTTTTTAATGTAAGATCTGAACTCAAGTCCTCTTGTCTGGGAAGCAAAGGATTTAATCACTGAACCATCTCCCCAGCCCTTAATTCTTCATTTTTAGCTACCATTAATTCATTGTTCAAACAACACTTACACTGTAAATTGTCTTAACACAAACTTCTATTTAAAAAGAAGTCTTTTTAATAAAAGGCACATAGAATCATTCCTTAATTTCCATGGGAGTCTGATGAGCAAAATCCAGAGATGTTCAAGTGCCTACAGTATGATTGCTGACATTTGAATTATAACCAGCACACAGGCTTCCATACATGAGGTAGTGTAGGAGTTAGATAGAACCCTGGCCAGCAGGGGGAAGGTGCTCAGGGCAGGATTTCTTTATGACAGACACCAAGTTGGCTAAGATGGCAACGCACTTCCTGGTTCTTCCCTGCTGGAGACAAAAATCACAATCAGCTGTTTTGCTGTCAGCCTGTAGGGCTGGCCTGCTTGGACATGCATGGGCCAGCCTTGGACGTGTGAAATGCCATCCGAGAACACACTGATCCACTTGTTCACCCTTTCTGAAACCACCGGGGACATCAACAAGAGAAAATGGCAGTAGTTCTCCCCTCCCTCAGCCTGACAAAAGTTTTCTACGGAGCAGAGAGGAGGTGGATCGAGCTTTGAAGACCCCCCTGCTGGTGAGGGGCTCTGATTTCTGATGCTCTGGCTTTCACTTGAACCAACTTTGGCTTCAAACTCCTGCTGTTTTGCTTCAATCAGAAATATACCTTTATAAAAAAAAAAATTAGTATTTCACATCTTCAATCTTTCCCTGTGGTCTTCGTGTCATCATCCCTGCGGTCTTTTATACCTTCATCTTTTTCTGTGGTATAAATTTATCTTTGGCTGGAGAGATGGCTCAGCGGTCAAGACTCTGTCTCACAAGCAAAAGGACCTGAGTTGGGTTCCAAGTCCACATAAAAATGTCAGGCAGTAAGAGCACAAAGATGGGAGGAGCATGATATGCACGATACTCCACACAAGTTAGGGCTGAAGCAATCATATTTGGACTTTACATGCCCTGAGCAATGTCTAACACACTATTGACCTCACAAAGTCTAGCATTTGCTAAAGGCACTAGGATCCTGGGAGGCAAGGGATTGACAGCCACAGTAGTGTTCCTATGCTTAACGGGAACACAGGAAAGGGTTCTGGGAATGCCACTGGGTCCTTGCACCTCATCGGAGAGGAGGACCCAGAGGAGAGTTTGGCATGCATAGTAAAGGATGCTCTGGGGATGGGAAGGGGAGGCACTAGAGGATGGGGAGGGAAGGAGGAGGGGAGGGGGACACAGGGGGATAGGAGGTTGGAGGGAGGAGGGAACCGGTGTACCTGTCAAGTATTATGAGTGGAAATAAAAAAATATATATATAATAAAAAATTAAAAACAAACAAACAAACAAAAATGTCAGACAGAAATGGTGACAGCCTGCATTTCCTACCCTGGAAGGCAGAGCCTAGGAAACCCCAGAGCAAAGCAATAAGTAGGTAGAACAATCCAGGATAATTTCTGAAATCACCTTGGACCTCCACAAGCACAAACAGTACCCTCTAACAACCACACACACACACACAGAAAAAAAAAAACATAAAATGAATCTTTATCTAGTTGAGAAATCAGACCCACTTCCAGATCCCAGGTGATGACGCCTGTTGAGAGCATTTCTAAATGATGTAACAACTCACACAATGTATGGCCACTTAAATAGCTGTTATAACTAACATCATTTAGGGAATTAAAGAAAGAGTGGTCTTTGCTTGTTTGATGCAGATGTGATGTTTTAGGCATTTCTGATTGGTTACGTTCATAGATTGCAGAACTTAGTCACCAACTCAGTGAAATGTTTGGGATTCCGTGTCACTCTTGAATAGTAACCTTACCTTGCATAAGTCAGACTACACTGGAGCCCAGAAGTTGTAGGAGCAGCCAGAAGTTCTGGGGCTCCAATCTGGGGTCACAAATGCCCCAATGGCTCCCATCATGTGGCTGTGATGGACCCCACACTGAAGCATCATGCTGAGGAAACTCTGACCATCAGCCGTGTGAGATGGGAGGGTGGCCAGGATCCCTGCCAAGTAAGGACAGAGGAAGTCTAAGCTGGGGTAGCCCCAAGAATATGAGGAAGTGTGTCAACTGCCCCAATAGCTGTCTCTGTCTGATGTAAACTAGGACTTTTAACATGCAAATGATAGAAACTGAGGCAGGAAGCAGCCAGGCCTTAGAAAGCCCATGCTGGGAAAGGATCTCAGACTTTTCTCCCATGGTCCTGTTCTCTTGGCACATTTATTTATTTTCTCTCTTTCTTTTTCTCTCTCTTTCATTCTCTCTCTTTTTCACTGTAGTGTGAGCGCTTTTCCTGAGGAGATACCACACAATCATCTATCCAACCCAGAAAGGAATTCAAGGAGAGACCAAAGTAACACATACACCAAGATCAAACTTGATGAACCAATGAGATTACTGTAGTTACTTACAGGAGTTGTGGTGAGTTTCAGGCTACTGCGCTACTTCCCTGATGAAATGGTGCTTCTGGGCATGCCCTTCACTCAACCTGAATTGGCACTCCGGGCCCCTCCTTCTGCATGTACATGTTCTGGCTTGCAGGATCCGGCTCTCCCAGAAATGCTTCAATAGCTATTTTCCTGTAAAAAGTAGAAAATCTAGAATGACTGTTACTCTAGTATCTTCCTGGTTGTCCTCTATATAAGCACAGAAGAAAGAAAACTTGCTGCTGCCCCGTGCACTTATGGGGAGGACAGCCACTCAGCTCCCACAATAAATGCCTTGCGCGTAATTCAGTCTGTGGTCTTTGCTCTCGCCCGACATGGGGTGGGGATTCCCAAAAATCCCCTTCAGTGAGGGTTACTTACAAAAATGGAGATGACTCAAAGGCAGCTGCATCACTAGAAGCCCACCCCACTATGACTGAGGGTTTTCCATGACTGCATGGATGGAATTCCCTTCAATTAACCTTCCTCAGCTATAACTGCTAGCGTTCCTCAGCTCGCAAGGCCCAGGGGACACGTGTGAGGATGTGTAATTAGGACAAAATCACAAACTAATGTCTGGGAAGTGCTCCAAGCAAGACCAGAATCCCGGATAAGGGTCCAATGACCCACCTGTCTCTGAGGAAACATCAGTGGACAACAGGTACGATTTTCATGGTCTCAGACAAAGATGGCAGCTGTCTGCTTAAAGAATAACACCATTCAATTCTCTCTCTCCTTCTCTGGGACTTCATGGAATAAGTTCGGATGTTACCACTTCTGGCCCCCAAATGTGGCAGAAATGCAAAAGAAAAAAGCTGGTCCGGATGTGGGCTATGTAGGCGCCTTGGCCTGTTCAGCCATCTTGTGTTTGTGGCTCCCACGGGTGAAAACCAGGAGGAGTTTGCACAGAAAGGAAAGGGCAGAATCCAGAAATCCACAGGGTGTCCACTATAGCTACCCAATGCAAAGGATGAAGAAACCAACCACAAAGCTTAGCTCACATGGATGCCAGGCTGCAAGGCCCTGGGCGCCCTCTAGATCTGCCCTCCCGCCTGGCAGACACTCTGCTAGGAAACTGACTTACAGTCTGGCTGTGGAATGTTCCCTTGGAGCCTCCTTTGTTTGAACCCTTAGACCCCAGCTGAAGATGCTGTTTGGGAAATTATGGAACCTTCATGAGGTAGAAACTAGTCTCATAGGTTACAGCATGGCCCTAGTTACTACTATGGCTCTTATTTCCTGATTGTGTCAACAACATAACCAGCTTCCTGCTGGCATAGCCCCTGCTCTGAGCTACTCCACTTCTATGCTTTCCCCGCCACCATAGATGTGCCTTTTGCTCAAACCATAAACTGAAATAAATCCTTCTTAGGTTGTTTCTGTCAGGTATTCTATCACAACTCTACTAATAAACTTACCAAGAAAAACACAGTTTTATAGTATATGAATTGTACAATAAGGAGAACAGGGTATATATATTTTTTTAAACCAAGGGTATCACAAGAGAAATCACTCCCTGTTCTAAAATCAAGTTTTTAAGTCAATGATCATCTGTAACACATCAAACGCAAATTCCTTTCCCTACGAATTTCTTCTACAACATAATCTCATTGTATCTGTTGTGGGGTTCTTGTGTTCAAAGATCGAAACCAGAACATGTATAGAGGATTAAGGTAGAGGAAAGAAAAAATGGAACTCATGGACTACGGGCACTAAGTGCCTTGAGGGGCTGGGGTGCCCAGGCATAGAATCCATGAGAGAGGTAAGGAGCTAGAAACGATTCACAGACTCCAGACATGGATAAAGGGGAGGTGGGGGGGATGGCTTTTCCCATTGGTTAGGCAAACCTGAAGAATGGCTTTTCCTCATTGGTTAGCTCACGTTGGCGCCTCACCCAGTTGATCCTGTGCCAGCCTGGAGGCGGGGCTGTTCCTGTGCAGGAGAGCTAATCTCCATATCCTTTCATAAGCAAAGGGTTGAGCCAAGTTGACTAAGGGTGTGCTCCTTCAGGGTAATCCCAGCACTGGGGGACGGCCTTCCAAGACCTTCAGGGACTGTCCCAGCTTGGCTGCTCTAAACCTGCCTTCTTATCTCCTTTGGCTTTCCCCTCACCTTTTAAACTAGTATGTTTACTAATAGTTATATGACTTGATATTAAATGACATTTTAAAATAAATGTCATTTAATATAAACAATATCAATACATTGAATAGACATATTTAGATACTTCATGATTTACTCTTAAATATTACACTTTTTTTGGTGAAGAAGGTAAGAATTGAACTACCTCCTCCACACAGGCATGTAATCATGCAGCACTGAAGGATGGGGGGCACCCTGAGGACTGTGTCCTCAGAGAAATTTGTGCTTATGTGAAGTCACTGAGCATATTCTATGTCAACTGAGAGTGCCAAGCCAACCTCTTCATGTGGCCTCTTGATGTTTACTTTGGTAAACATAGGATGTACAAGACCACTGCTGCTGTCACATAGTAGCATAGTGCATGTAGCAGTTAGGGACAGGTCTCAACAACTCAGAGCTGAGTCTTTAGGCACACTTACAAAGACTGGTTAAGACAAGCTTCTGAGCAAGCATGAGGAGATTATCTAATTGATGTGGAAAGACACCAAGCCTCAGGCGATCATGATGGGACGATGATCTAGGCAAGTGGATAGGATGGAGAGAGAATTGGCTGGAAAGCTGGACAGTATGCTTCTTGGCTCTGCCTTGGATGCTGTATCTATAAACACTTGGCATTTACTCAAGGGGAGAGAGCCACCTTAGGGTTCCCTCATTAAAGCATCAAGACAACTTCTAGCCACCTCAGTGTTGCCTTGTTAACGTATGATGCCACTAAAATGGTAATTAGCGAGCCTTAAGCTGTCGGGTGGGACACTGATAAGCACCCCTGTCTGAGGAACATAAAAATTACAATGAAAAGGCACTTGGGCAGGAATTCCTTGTGCCACACCCAAGCGACTGGCACTTGGGACTTCTCACCTTCCTCCCGATGAAATCCTCAAGAAGCCAAAATCTGAGGAAGACTGAGCCAGTACTCACACCAGGAAACAAGTGAACCAAAGAGCAGAGACAGCGTCCACTAGTGAGTTAGACCTTGTCCATTGCTTGAGTCTTAATAGTGTTTATGGTAAACTGTGCTTAAATAAACGCATTGTATATAAAGGCTTCTGGCCTGTGATTGGCTCCCTTTGTCAACACATTAAAGCACTTATCAAAAGTGCTTGTGGCATACAACCAGTTTCCTTGGTTGGTATGAACTCTCTTGCCATCATAATGGACTATAACCTAGAACCATGAGCATGAATAAGCCCCTTGTTCTTAAATGCTGTGGCTCATGCATTCATATCAGCGATGGGAAGACAAAACTAAGACAGCTCTTTACAAATATTCTTTTCATAAGGGGCACACTCTAAAGTAGCAAGAACTATATTAAAGCACAAAGCAGTAACGATCATTTAATATCACCACTGAATACTGCACATAGTTGTCCATAATTACTAACTTACAACCAGTAGACTCACACCATCATCATCATAAACCTGGGTAATGTGTTCACTCTGACCTAACAATTCGATGCTATTACGGGGACAGGAACATTTTTTGTTCTGCTGTAAGCTTATGGGCCCACCATCCAATAGGTGGTCTGTCCTAAATGGAACTCATTAGGTGGGTCTTCTTGTCTTCCTGATATAGTTACAGCACACTTTGTTTGCTGAACCAATAGTGTGAGCATTTTTGGATTATGTGACTATCTTTTAGGATTATGCCATCGATCTCTCAGATGGTGGGAGGACACATGTAGCATATTTTAATTATTTTCGTGTAACTCTGCAGTTCTGAAAATTCATAGTTGTCTCTCCGATTGAACAAGCTGCTTTCTCCTGATCAGCCCCCAACTGGAGCTTTCTCCTGCCTCCATTGGAGGGATTCACTTTCTTTCTTGCATGAACTAGATTCCCTGTTTCCTAGGTCAAAATTTCTTGATTTACACTTTGTGTAAGTAGGAGAACTTTTCACAGTAGGTTCCTTCAGAAGGTCAAAAGAATGGAATGGTAACTTTTTTAAGGCTTAAACACTTGGGGATATGTTTCTTTTAGCTTTACTGCTTTCGGGCTGCTGGGACTTGAACTAGGGTCTCACACACACTAGGGGAAGGTTTTAAGGGAACGCTACATCCATGTGTACATACTCAGATACACCCTGGAAAACTGAGATGTAACACATGGGGCATTCCTGACGGTAAAAATGATCAGTGATATTTACTACATTGGTAATTGACTGGGATAGGGAATAGGTTTTTAATCATCCTTCCCTGCTTATATGCCTCATCTGCCGAGTCTTGCTTTTCCAAGGTGGAACTGAGAATATGCTGTGCCACAGCTGAGGGTATCCATGTTGCCTAAATCCTCTAAGATGAACTATGCCTGTACAAAATTTTAAGTAAGAATGCAAGAAAGCATTTGTTCTCAAAATCCCTGTTTTTGGCCAAGTCTCTGGAGAGAAGGGCTGATTATAGTTGTGGGACCTTCGTCATTGTTGCCGGGTATTCTGTCTGTACCGTACCGAGGTAGTAGTAGAGATTTCTGCACAAGTGGGGTCTTCATAGGAATCTTTGGGTAGAAACTCTGGCATACATGCATTTTCAGGTTCACCAGATAAAAGCAATCTAAACCAATAGATATTAACTTTATCATCTGCTTTAACTACAGAGATTCTGGTGTTTCTGTATTAAGAATGCCAAGTAAGGTAGCTAACTAACCAAAGAATTGCAAATTGGAAATGATACTTTCCTCAGAACTTTCAAGGTAGTCTTATCAGACCTTCTAGTTGTTTCTGTTGTATCAGTCAGCTTCACATTACAGCAGCAAAATGCCTGAGATAGTCAATTTAAAAAGAGGAAAGCTTTATTTGGATCACAGCCTTGGAAATGTCAGTCCATGGTAGTTGGCCCCATTATTTTTGGACATTTTGTAAGCTGGTACCTTATGTTGGGGAATGAGAGAGAAAACTCCGGGGATTGGGGGGAGGCACTGGGGGATGGGGAGGGAGGGGTGAGGTAGGGGGAACAGGAGGGTAGGGGGGGAAGAAGAGGGAGGGAGGGAATTGGTGTACATATTAAGTTTGTATGAGAGGAAATACTAAAAAAAAAAAATGAAAAAAAAGAGAAGTGAATTGGGTCCCACAGTCTCCTGTGAGGGCGCTACCCTAAACTGAGCTCGGTCCCTCCTTCTGAAAGTTGATCTCAATTGTCAACTTGATAAGCTCTAGAATCACCTGGTTAGAGAGGCCTCTGGGAATCTGTGTGGAGGAGGGGGTTTAATTAGGCTAATTGAGGTGGGAAGACCTGCCCACTGAGGGTAACATCAGTCATTTCCTGGGGCTACAATCCTGGAAGACAGGGAGAAAAGAACGGGAGCCGAGCTCAGCATTCATAGTTGTCTGCTTCCTGCTGATAGACACAATGTGACCAGCTGCCTCAGTCTCCTGTCACCCTGACTTCTCTGCTATGATAGACTAGAGGGGGAGTGTTATCTCCTAACATTTTAGGAGCCTAAGCCTTTTAACACAGGGCTTTGGGGGGACATTCAACATCCAACCAATAATAATCTGGTGCCATTCTTATCCTAAGGTTCTGAATGCAAGCTTTATTTTTCTCTTAGGAATTTTTGTTTTACCCTTTTTACTTTGAAATTCCTAGACAGATTCCCATGCCTGAGTGTTTCTGAGTTTGCCGGGCTGCCACGTCTACTGGTTTAGGTTGTTCGATGTGCCATTTCATGTGCCTTTCCCATCTGGATCTATGGATGCAACCAAGATTTGACCCTGTGGACACTGTGGGACTTTAGAACCACCAGACAACTATCACGGGAAATCTTTTCTCCCTAATCTTCCTCATCGCCCAGTGTTTCTGTTCTATTTCAGAAACATAATAACTACTAGACTCCCTAGTCTGATGTCTTCATTTCTTTTTCTGTTTTTTTTTCCCCCTCGTGTCATCCTGTTCTTCTTTCTGATAGATTTCCTCCACTTTATCATCCTAACGTCTGCTGAATATTTAACTTCAGTCATGCTATTTTTAATTCACAGAATTCTGTTTTAAAAATAGTACTTGGTTCTCCAGGATCCAAGAAGAATCTCTTCTCTTGTTTCTCTGCAGATTTGCATGCTTCTTTTTCGGTGAATTTTCTTCCATTCACTAAATTCTTTTGGTTGCCTTTCTTTTTTCCTTTCTACTTGCTGTTTTCTGTGGGGTCCTTTTGCTCTCTCTTTTGATTCGGAGATGGAGTGACTGCCTTGGGACACAGTGCTGGTTGCCAGAGACAGGTGAAGTCTATGCTCAATGAGAATTTCACTCCAGATATGACCTGTGACTCCTCCCTGGATGATCTCAACTGATTATCTATTTGGATCTCTTTCCTTGTCCAAAACAGAAACTTAACTGTCCCAGGTCAGGTCTGTCAGTCAGCAAGCTCAAAGACAGATGGGGAGAGGGTTTGGCCATCACCTTTTAACATATACATGCTTTGCTAGATGCCCAATTTCAGGACATGGATATGACTTTGGCTCTGCACCTAATATCCTTGAGGTCAGAGTTGCTTAGACAGCCCCAGAGCAGAGAAACCATTGCCACAGACACGGAGGGGATCCAGGGATTTAACAGTGTCTCCAAATGTTCTCTTTCACTCCACCATCAGAGGTCACCAGGAGCCTCCAAATCCTTTCTCTAGTTAAGATCCTGCAGATTGAGGCTTCTCTGGACATTCCCCAGGTCAGACGAAGCTTTAGCTCTCTGCTTGGCTAAATCCTTCCACTTTCCAGAACTGATTTTATCATCATTCTTTTTCCTGTTTTTTTTGTCCTCATGGGATCATATTTTTTCCGTTATTTTAATAGGAAATATTTTGAAAGGGAGAGGTTAGAAAACCTGCTGCAAATATCATTCTCTCAAAAACTAACACTCTAGATAGTACACGCCTGTAATCCTAGCTGCCCTGAAGATGGTCTCTGTCTCATCCACAGCAGTGTTGCTAAATTCCAGAAAAACTGAAACAAAAGCCAGGAAAAATGGGCACAGAGATTTGGCTGAAATTGACTTGTCTCCTTTTTCCTCATGCTAGGGGCCAGGACTTCTAAAAGCAGGCCATTTTTACTACCACCAGGATATGTTCTACAGGGAGTTGGGCTGAAAAAGGCAATTTTTGAAAATACATTCTAATTCTTAGGGTGCCACAACAATGGACTGGATTGCCCTGCCTGAGCAGGATTGTTACTGTAAAAGTGGGTGGTTGTAAATCAAAATCTCTCAGGCTCAGCAAGAGGTCCAGCTGCCCCAGCGACTTAGAGAGCAGCATGAGAACCTCACCCGGTGACCGCTGAGCTCAGACTCGCCACTGTGGCAGAGGCCACACAAAATATCTAATGACTCCAGAGAGAGACCCAAGTCATGACACCAAAGCCCAACTTGTGAATTGAAGAGTTTACTGGGGTTACTTTCAGGATGTGGGTGGGCAGTGATCACTTGATGCAGTTACTCTTCACTTGCTTTGAGGCAGTACCCAGACCCAAACAAACTTAGTGGAGAGAGAGTTATTTGGCTCACAGTTCCAGTGCAGCAGAAATTGCATAGCAGAAGGCACAGGTAGAGGTAGAAGCCAGCTGGTTCAGGCCACTGCTGTCATCAGATGGAAGGTAGAAAGGGCAGAGCCCAGGTCTCTCAGAGGAAGCAGGTAACAAACTTGAAGGTCCACCCCATATGGCATGCCTTCCTCCAGCAAGACTCCACCTCTCTAAGGTGCCACAGCCTTTGCAAACACTAACACCAGCTAAAGATTCAAACACGTGAGTCTATGGGGGGAAGAAGGCCACTCACATTCAAGCCATGGTGTGATGCCAAGGCAGCTATATCACGAAAGCTGATGCTCACCCAGTGACAGCACACAAGAGCTGCATCCCTGGAGCTTTCTGTATGATTTGCATCCAAGTCCACTCAGAGAGTCTCTTCCATGCTGCCCTGCCAGTCAGGGTGACTCCCATCCAAAACCTAGTTACTGGTTCCTTCATTCACCTTGGGACTGAATGTGAATCTTAATTTCAAGAACTTCTTGACTCAATTTCCCTCCAAAAGAGAATGTTTTCAAATTGCTACACAACAGAAGACAGAGCCCTACCCAACTTTTGTTAACTTTTAAGGCTTGGCATTCTGCTATATTGGTTTTATCTAGTTACCATGGTTACAGGGGAGACAACGTCCGAGATGGCACCGATGGTATGCGCAGAGGAAAAATGCCATATAACACCAGCCTCCAGGAAGTTAAGCTAAAATAAGCCTTATCTTCATAAATGAAGTTTCAAGTATTCTGATGTAGCATCAAAGAAGATGGCTTGTCCACTGGAAACTCCCAGAATTCCTCATCTTCTTTCCTTACATAGGTAAGCACACATATGAACATATTTACACATATAAGAATCAAATTGAATGACTTATTGTGGTTTGAAATGTCCCCCGCAGACTCATGTGTTTGGGAAGGTCATGGCACCTTTAGGAGGTGGAGTCTTGTAGGAGGAAGGCAGTGGTGAGCCTTCAAGTGGATTAGCTCCACCCTACTTCTTGGGAGAGGTCTGTTCTGGTAGTTAACAGTTTAGCAACGCTCACTCTCCATGAAGGACATAACTTAGCCCTCCTCCAGCTTCTGCTCCAGCCACGTCACTTCCTTCCTGAAGGACTGTATCTGCCCTCTGGAACTATAAGCTGAATAAATCTCCCTTTTTCCCTTAAATTGCTTGACTTTGGGTGGTGTCTCACAGCAGCACTAAGAGTAGCCGGTATAACTGTCATATTTAGGTGCAACTGTCGACTTAATGGTTGAGGGTTTGAACTCTGGGCACATTTGTAGACAATTAGTAGTTAAGTCCCAGAACAAACCTGCGAGAGATTGTCCAGTTGATGGGGAGACCCAACCCATGGTGGACAAGACTAGTCCCTGAGAAGGCAAATAAGATGAAGGGAACTATTTGAGAAAGTTGGTATCCCTTGATATACTTGGTCAGATGGCCTGGTTTGGCAAGTAAGAATTGCCCTCTCTCAGCTGTTATGTGAATATGGTATGGTCAATTCCCTCAGCCCCTGGTGTTGGTGGGTGCTCTCTTGCCACACTGGATGAGGAACTGGAACTAAGAATCATAAGTCAGAACAAAACCTCATTGTTCTCCTTTAAGCTGATTGATGGGGGATTTATCAGCAACATGCAGAGTAAACCACAACATGATTTTATCTCATGTAGTCATGTCAATTGTGGTGAATATGTTCACATTCAACCTTTCATCATGATTCTAAGAATTTCTACTGTATTTCTTTCTACAGTTCATCTTCTCTCTCCAAATCTAAAGAGTCACGGAACATTTGCTCACTCTCTGAGATCCACAAGATCTTCCTGTAAATCAAGAATTCTTAAGCTTACCTGATCATCAACATTACCCGGGGAGATTTCAAAACTACAGTGCTAAATCCCTTAGTTACACACACACACACAGACACACACACGCACTCCACACACTGTGGTGAAACTAGTGAACTTTACCTATTGCATTTCCCCCAAAACCATGTTTTCTTAACATCAACAAATGCATTCCACACTTCCTCTAACAGTGAAATCTGAAATGAATATTTAGTTTTACATTTATTTCTTTAGAATAATATGAGAGATCAGAATTGCCACACACCAAGTTTTCTCTGACATGAAGGTAATTATAAGTGGATTATTTTCTGAAATAGGAGAAGCAGGAGAAACAGGAGTTTCTCTTTGGCAAGGGGAATTTTACATTCATAAATGAAGACTCCATCCGTGAAGGTGTTTTCATTTCTGTAACCAGGAAGAAAAGTATGACTCAGTCCCAAAGGGATTCATCAATGGAAGAGGAGAACTATAATCTGTGTGGTGAACCTGCCATATTAACGAGACCATTTTCCCATGAATTCTGTGCCAAGAATCCCCAAGCCCCTTCTGCCTCAGTGGTATTATTCCCTTCCTCCCTTTCTCCCTTCCTCCCTTCCTCTCTTCCTCCCTTCCTCCCTTCCTCCCTCCCTCTCCCTTTCTTTCTTTCTTTCTTCTTCTTTCTTTCTTCTTTCTTTCTCCTTTCTTTTCTTTCTTTCTTCTTTCTTTCTCTTTCTTTCTTCTTTCTTTCTTTTTTCTTTCTCTCTCTCTTTCTCCCTCCCTCCCTCCCTCCCTCCCTTCTTCCCTCCCTTCCTCCGTTCCTTCCATCCTTCTTTCCTTCCTTTCTTCCTTCTTTCTTTCTTCCTGCACATGGGTGGGCATGGAAGAGAGCCCTTGAATGTGTGTGCCTGTGAAAGTCCAAGGGTGACTCTGGGAATCATCCTGAATTGCTTTACCTCCTTATTGCTTTGCTCTAGAGTTCCCCAGGCTCTGCCTTCTAGGATTAGAAGTTTAGGCTGCCAACATTTCCACCCTGCATTTTCACATGGGATTTGGGGATCTGAACTCAGGCTCTTTTTCTTGTGAGGCAAAGGCTTTAACCTCCGCGCCATCTTCCCAGCCCCATAAGCCTAAATTCCAAACATCACTTTGACCATTCCCTTATGTGATATACATATTTATAAACTTAGTTTTTCTCTTTTGTATGTTGTTAAAGAGAATCAGCTAAAACCCTAGAAAAGGAAAAGGGAAAAATTTTTCTTTCACAATGAAAAATTTCAAGCTGAGTTTTCATCAAACTTAAGTATAAACGAAGCCATCCAGGACTTCTCAGAGCAGGGAGAGGAAAGGCCACATGGACAGCAGGATGTGACTATCAAAGGTAACCAACTACCAACACCGTGAGTTATGAAGGGGAGAAAATAATTTCACCTTTCCTCAGTTTCCTCCAAATTTATGACTAGAAGAGATTCCTGAAATGAAAGACACATTAACAAGAAAAAGCCAAGCAAATTTATCAACACACATAATGGACATTGCAAGGGAAAAAACAACTTTCAAGGCCATGTCTTAGGATCACCCTTGAATGGTAACTCAACAAATGTTACAGAAGCAATAGCCAAAGAGAGGAAGCTCTCTGGCAGGCTTCTGTGTTAGTCAGACTTCCATTATATCTGTGATAAAATGTCTGACATAAGCAGCTTGGAAGATTTTGGCTGTCAATTCAGGAGACGTTCATCTATGGATACTTTGTTGAATGTCTCTGGACTTGGAGTAAGACAGCACATAGGGGCATCACAAATGAGCAGCAGAAACTGTTCAACTCAGGGCAGACAGGAAGCTGAGAGAGTACTGCAGAAAGCAGACTGCACACAGACTGCCCCAAGGTCTGATTTGCATCCTAAAGCTTCTGTTTCCTCCTCAAATAATGCCGTAGCTGGGACCAAGCTTTCAATAGGGAGACTGGGAGACATTTCATATTGAAAATGACCAAGGAAAGGTAATTTATGGGGAGAAACTCAGAGGGCAGATTTGTTGCTATGACTTGAGTCTCTAAGCTGTCAGGCAGGTGAGAAGCAACACTATTATCTTGAAGTGGGAAAACTGTGGATGAGGATAGAGAATCATATGTCTCTGGATCTGTGTTCTGCACTGACAAACAGGGGTGTGGCATGATCCTCCTGCCTTTTACCAGTCTTTAGTTCAACAGTGCTTTTTATTTGGAAAAACATTTTGTTTTCCTTCGGTAGTCATTTCCTTCTTCTGTTTTCATGGATTGTGAACTTAAGGAGCCTACACTATACTTTATTTTTCTCTCTCAAAACAATGGAATCCTGGAAGCTACCACCGATCAAGAGGAAAAAATACATTCTCTGAAACTTTAAAATAAAAAAGCTCGGGCTCAATCACCAACAAGAAAAAGATGCGCTTTCCTTAGACAGATAAGCTCTAACAAGAGGAGTTCACTAGAACCATCCCTTGCTCCCCCTCCCTTCCCTTTGCTCTCCACTGCCCCCAATCCTGTGTGTGTGTGTGTGTGTGTGTGTGTGTGTGTGTGTGTGTGTGTGTGTGTGTGTGTGTGTCCTTGTGGAGGACCAAGAGTAACTTTGGGGAATCATCCTGGATTGCTTCTACCTTTTTGCTTCACTCTGGGATTTCCCAGGCTCTGCCCACTATGGCAGGAAGTTCAAGTCTCTGCAGTTTCTGCCTGGAGATTTGATGTGGGACCTGAGATCTGAACTCACGAGCTTCTGCTTTTGAGGCAGAGGCTTAACCCCTGAACTATCTCTCCAGCCTCCCCCACTTCCCCAATCCTTTTTGCTGAAGAGAAACCCTTAGGTATCTAGCCCTTTTTAGATCCTGCCTGCATGCATGCACTCACCGTCACTTCCACTTTCCATGCCCGGTTTTCCCAGCTCTGGCCCGACTCAGCACAAAACAGCCAGAGATGCTGATCCACGTGCCATGTGTCATGGTTTGAGTGCGTTGTCCCCCACAGACTCATGTGTTTGCATCTTTAGCTGAAGTTAATGCTTGGGAAGGTTGTGGCTCCTTTAGGAGGTGGAGCCTTGCCATGGAAGGTAGATCACAAAGGAGGTCAGGAACAAGGAGGGACTTCAGATTTGCCTTCTCTCTCAGTCATTTCCTTAGTCCATATTTTTGCAACATATTCTCTAGATCAACGCCTCCTCTCCTGTGCTCATGCTAATCAATTTGCAGAAAAGAAAATGCAGATGCTGACTTCTGGAGAATAGGGAGGGGTGGCTTCTCTGGAGAGAAAGGCTCCACCCCAAGTAGGGGTTCCCCCAACCATGCCTCACAGCGGAAAAAGCCTCTGTGTGAGTAACGCTCTCTGCAATCCCTATGCCCTGGAAATAAGAAGTCTGAGGTGTAGGATTTCCCCTCCAGCCATCCTTCATTTCTGTCTTCGGGATTTTTGTTGATGTTATTATTGTTGCTGTTTTCTTCTCCCAGGCCTTCCATCGAGCAGCGAGGACTATGGAGTTAAGACTCTAGTAACTCCTATGTCTGTTTCATCTGTCTCAAAAGGTGGTGAGGCAAAAAATGAGAATCAGGAAATCTGGAAAAATTTAATGGGTGCTTCCTAAATATAAGGTCCTATTGAGTAGGTGAGACACCAAACTAAAAATAAGGAAACCAAGTCTGACTAGATGCTTCAGCCGGTGAAGGGTCCTGCTACACAAGCAGGAAGACCTGAGTTTGGACTCCAACACCCTCACAAAGGTGGAAAGAGAGAACTGACACTACAAAGTCGTCCCGAGACCTTCAAATACATATAATAATAATAATAATAATAATAATAATAATAATAATAATAAAGTTTTAAAATAAGGCAACTAAAGCAGAATATTGTATTAAAGGGGACAAGTCCATAATTCCAACTAAGGATGACTAAAGACGGTCAAAACTCCATTTAAGGAATGGCTTGGTTTTTTGTTTTGAGTATTAAAACCATGGCCTATATGTTTAACATGCATTTTGCCATTGAATTATGCACTACTCCATAAAAAAATGAAGCTATCAATAAGTATTGACTAAAAGAAAATAAAATTATGTCAAAGTGGAAACTAGTCAGTATCACTGCTTTGCTTTGTATAGTGTATGTGGGTACACACGTGTATATATGTGTGTGTATGCATATGCATGCATGTGTGTGTGTTCATGAGTGTGTGCACATTTGTGTGTGTGTGTGTGTGTGTGTAAGTCAGAGATTGGTGTTGAGTGTTTTCCATGAATTTGTTCCCTTTATTTGCTGAGTCAGTCAGTCATTTGCTCTCCTCAAAGCTCACTGATCCAGCTAACAACCTAGGTTGCTAATTTGTCTAACCTATCCCTATTTCTACCTTCTGAGCACTAGAGTCACTGGCAGGATTCCATATACTTGCTCTGCTTTTATGTGGGTGCCGGGACCTGAACTCTAGTCCTTACGCTTGCGTGGCAAACACTTTGTCCATTGAGCCATCTCTTCAGTCTTCAAAAGGACTTGTAATTTTCAAGCATTGAGACAAAACTCTGATGTTATTTTAAATACCCCAGTGCAAAAATACTAAGAGAAAATATTTACATGAATAAAGAATGGCAAGGTCTATTAGTAATGATATATAATATCAGATCGATAATAAAAAATCATCAAATTAGAGTAATCATAAAATAAAAAAGTTATAAATAAGTGTGTTCAGTGTGAAGTAAGCTCAGAAAATTCCATTTCCCCAAATAAGTTGCTTTAAATGGAGGGGACATGTGAAGAGGCTTGCCTCACAAACTTTCTCCGAGCTTTCCTTACCTGTCTAAAGACGGGACTCCATTTCAAGAGACTTTTATCAACCTCGAACAATGAACTTAAATCACAGATATTGACACCATGCTCAGGCACTAGCCTAGTCTTCTAGGTTTGATCTTAGACAGCTTTGTTCACCACATATTCCTTCCTCTTCTCTGCCCTTGGTTTGCGTCCACCATCTGATAAGATACTTGAAGTCCCTGTTCCTTTCCACGGCTCAAGATAGGGTGCAAACTTCAACTATATGTCCCTTCTTTTTTAAAAAAAAATCTAAATTATTTTTCTAGTTTTACAAGCATATTGAGTACTTATCCCTGTTTCTCTCCGTCCCCCTTCCCTTCCCTTCATCAATCCATTCCACTCCCTACCACCCTCCTGCCTGTCTATTTCTATGGATACCAGGGTTCCCTCTGGTTTGTCTACTCTTTTTTTTTTTTAATTTTTCTACTTTAACAAGTATATTGAGTCCTTATCCCTGCTTCCCTCCATCTTCTGTCTTTCCCATTGTATGTCCCTTCTTATTCTCCCACGCATACATATGTAATTCAACGTTTTGTTTTCTTGTTAATCATTCTTATGTCAACTTAATACATAGCCTAGCCAAAGAAATCTATATGGATAAAGGAGAATCATTTTTTAAATACATATGTTAGTTAAGTCTTCTGTTGCAATTCACCTGCATGGTTACTGATAAATCACCATCAAATGGCTTAAGGGAACTAGGAGTTTATTTTCTTACTGATAGTCCTGGTTATAGTCTGTAGTTCAGCTTGATAGGAGAGCATGCACCAACACCAGGGCTGAGGGAACTGGCCACACGATCTCTATGCAATGACTGATAAAGGAATCATCTTTATTTGCCAGACAAGCATATCTGGCCATGTATACACAAGGATGCCAACTCTCTCAATCAGCCCTCTGTATTTATTCCAGGGCTTAATCCCACCCACCTGGGCCTTCCCCAACAGCCAGACGATCTCCTGCAGGTCTGATCTGGGCTAAACTCAGCCACTAATTCTCCACAAATGTGCCCAGAGCTCAAACCCTCAACTGTCAAGTTGATACCTGAGCCTAACTATGACATCTTGTGATTCTAAAGATAATTGTTGAAGCAGCTATAAAACTTATTGAATGCTAATTCCATGCTCTATACTTAGAACATATACAATAATGAGTTACTTATAATTTGATTTCACAGCACTCTCTGAAATGATACATTAGCTAGTTCCATTATGCAGATCGTGAATCAAGGTTGCAGAGGTCACTCTGCTGAGGTCTTGTGCATGGTAAATGCTTTAGTCACAATTTGAACACCAACCAACCTGACTGCTAAGGAG
Organism: Typhlomys cinereus; assembly: GCA_023101885.1. Taxonomy (NCBI): domain Eukaryota; kingdom Metazoa; phylum Chordata; class Mammalia; order Rodentia; family Platacanthomyidae; genus Typhlomys; species Typhlomys cinereus. Next base: position 9,375,790 of record JALPQD010000021.1, read on the forward strand.
TCCCCCAGAACAATTTGTGAGCAAGATGGGATTTTGGTTGCTGATTATTAGAACCTATCACCAGCCTCTGAGCTTACACAGCATTTGGCACAGAAAACTTAGTATATTATAGGCAGCCAATGTTTAGCAGATCTTTCCTTCCTAATCCACCCCCAAAATAAAATCTTTTCCTAAGTCATTCAGCATAATGGCAGGCCCTTGGTGCCTTTTGCCCTAGTGTATGAGTCAGCTTTTAATCAGTCTGATAAAATATCTGAGAAAATCAACTTAAAAGGAGGAAAGGTTTGCTCTGGCTTATGGTTTCCAAAGTCAGGGTCCCTGGCTCGCTGATTTCATTGTTTGGGGGCCTGTTAAGTAAGGCAGAAGTCTTCTGGTTGGAACAAAACACTCATATCACAACAGGGAGGAAGAAAATAGAGGGGGCTGACTTTCTATTATCCCCACTTCAAGGACACACCCTTGTGATCTAACTTTCTTCTACCAGGCCCCACCAAAACAGTTTAATTGAACCACTAGACACCCAACAAAACCAGCATAAACCAAGACATACTGACCAAGATATGACCGACTTGTCTTATATAGACAACTGAAGCTAAGCTGAACTAAGATAAATGACTTTCTTCTTTTTTAAGTTATTAACTTATTTATTTGAGAGAGAGAAAGAGAAAGGAGAGAGGGGTACTCTCCTCTTGTGACAATACATTGCTGTGGAACTATTCTATTTAGGTCAGTTACCACTTTTTATCAATTACATTTCATTGACCTCTATTAAGGATATGCCGCCCTGATTCCCATGTGAAAACCTCTTCTCCTCCCCAGAATACCAGTGACCACTCTTAAGGTGGGTTTCCTTGACCCTTGCCTGCAGTGACTCACACTGATTCATCTCCAGTTTTACTTCAGAGGGTCACTCATGGTCAAACACTAATTATAACTCTTTCATGAACCTTCGCATCCACTGAACTCCTTCTTGCCCATAAACGGTTTTCCCCATGCCCCGTCTTTTTCTGGGAAAGTGGAGTGGGGTAAAGTTAAGTCTTTCCTATTTGAAGTTTTAGGAAATTAACAAAGTAAGGCAAAATGAGTGGGCTTATATGTATTAGAAAAACACACCTGATGGTAAGCAAAGCAGGCCACCCGTAACCAGTCTGAAGGGAAACCAAGCACAGTACAAGGGAAAAAAACCTGGCTCATAGAGTCACAGACACTGTACTCCCATATTCTGAAAAAACAAAAGCTGTAAAAAGTCTAACATGGAAAACAGCTTCTACATTGTTCTTCCTAAAGAAATCCAGGATTTGTGTTGAATGCAGGCTTTCAAGATATGTCTTGCAGACCCATAGAACAATTAAGAATAGAAAGGAAGCAGAAAAATAGGAGCCTTTGGAGAAACAAGGAAGGCTTTGGCTGTGTGCACCTAATCTGTGACAGACATATCGCCGGGGAGGAGATAAAGGACACCAGATCACCACACCGGTTATTTCTACTCTTACATCTTTGCCATGTGAAACGACTTTTTAGTCATTTCATTCTGAGACACTTCAACATTGCATAGTGTTCTTCATAAAGAATCTAACTCTTAGCAAGCAATTTCTAATGAACAGGTATGGAAAAACTGTTACTTTCTGCCAAAATTCATTTACCAACCTCCCTCTGAAGATGCTGTGGCACACATTCCCAAGCATAACATTCTACCACATTGGATGTCTCCCCCTGCCCCCACCCCCAACCCCAAGCAGGGAAGAGAGGAAGGAAAGGGCACCATCTTGGCTTGCAAGCTTTCTCTCTCTCTGTGTCTCTGTCTTGTCTCTGTCTCTGTCTATCTGTCTGTCTCTCTCTCTCTCTCTTAGCAGCTGGAATCTTGGGATCTTGGAAGGGTGGTGATTTAGGTTGTATCAAGCAATGATGACAGCCCCGGGGAGCTGAGCTGTCCCAGGCTGCTCCCTTAGCAATGGTTAAGAAAGAGAGAATAGATATCTTTTTGTTACAGCAACTAACTTACAAGCCTAACCAAGACAAATGGCTCTTTCTTCTTTTTTAAATCATTTACTTATTTATTTGAGAGGCAGAGAGATAGAGAAGAAAAGAATTAGAGAAAGAAGAAAAAGAGAGACAGACACCCATGCATGGCACAGAGGTGGAGGCCAAAGCACGATTTTTAGAAGTCAATTCTTTGCTTCTACCATGAGGGCTTTTGGGGTCGAACTTAGGTCACCAGGTTTTTGAACAGTCACCTTACTCACTGAGTATCTTTCCTGTTTCTGTTTTTTCACCTGTGTGTGTGTGTGTGTGTGTGTGTGTGTGTGTGTGTGTGTGTGTGTGCTAGACAGAGGCGTGCTTAGGAATGCTGTGCTTCCTACATGTGTGCTACAGCTATTCTCCATCTTATTCTCTTGACACAGTATCTCACACAGAACCTGTGGCTCCAAGTTTCAGTTAGAGATCCCCAGGGTTCTCCTGTCCCTCCCTAACTTTGTCCCTCCCTAACTTTGTCCCTCCCTAATTTCTTCCCTCCAGTTCTTGGGTTACAGTTAGCCATGCACAGCTTTTTCTTGATTTCTGGGGATCCGAACTCAGGTCTTCATGCTTTGACAGCAAGAAGTATCTGCTCAGTCATCTCCCCAACCCTTGAAGTCTGTTCTTATAGGGTCAAGTTGCCTTCTGAATAACAGAGTCAGCTCTTGGAAAACTGTTATGCTTCTGAAAAGTACCAACCTCTGCCTGCAACCACTATCAATAAAATAGGCAGACTGGAAATCAATCTGTCAGAGAACTTGATTCTATTGCAAAGCTCAACATACATCTCAAACCTCTCCCTTCTCTGGACTGTATTTCTATGGAAACAATCACCAAGGCTTTGCCATTTTACAGGGACACAAGCACAGTTTAAACCAAAGAAAAATGTAGTTAAGCAATTACTCCCTTCAAAACTAGTTGGCATTTCTCAACAAGACTGCAAAAGTCACGGCGTTTGCACCAGAATTTCCTGGCTGCATTCTTCACTCAACTATGGCAATTCCTTCTTTTGTTCCTATGACATCACCCGGATTGCTCATATTTCACTGTAGGAAAGCTTCCTGTCTGTCATCAGACCTGAAAGCCTCTTCCGAGTTTATCTTACAATTTGGCTGCTCAAGTGTTACTTGACACAGTGGTATAAGCTACCTTCACAAGAATGAATGGCACCTTGATAAGTTAAGATATGCAACAATAGTGTTCCTTCTCAAAACAGAGAATTCTAATCCAAGTAGAATATGAGTTGGGACTTAATCACTGCTTCAGATACACATTATTTTGGAAAAACTCTAACCTTCTGGCATCATTATTACAGTTCAAAAATCATTCTGGCTCATAGAATCAAATGTTCTCTCTCTCTCTTTCTGTGTGTGTGTGTGTGTGTGTGTGTGTGTGTGTGTGTGTGTGTGTGTGTTCCCCTTCAATTGTTTTAAAAAATTAAATGCATACATCCTCTGGATCAATTCTTTTTTTTTTTCAAATTACCATTGTCTAAGTTCTCATGGTCAACATATTATGTCACTGCAGATGCCTACTGAACCTAGTCAACCCTTTAGTCGATATGAACCAAAGTAACTTACTCGTATGGATAGAGGCTAGGATGTAGAAGACTACCTTTGTTTTGGTATCAACATAACTCACACATACCAAAGTCATACTGAAGACTGGAAGTTCCATAGGGATTTGTCTTGTGAGTACTGGATGTTCCTGGGTATTTGTGACTTGGGCTCGCCAGTGAAGATAGTATTTGGATTACATGGGGGTGGTCACAGCTCAGTGGACCAGTAAATAAACACAGGACGCAACAGCCAGAGGAACACAATGACAGACATGCTCTGGGAATGATGACTTCTGCTGGACAGGAAGCCAGACGCTGACAAATCAGCTCTGATTGTGAGGATCAGTAAAGCCACTCCTTGGATGTTTGCTGTGTCGTATTTAATCTTGGTTGTTAAAGTATGACACTGGAGCTAGGGAGATGTCTCAGCAGCTGAACTGCTTGCTGCTCAAGCAAAGGAGGGAGTTAGGAAGCCAAATGCCACAGGAAAACACCAGTTGGGTATAGCAGTGCTTGTAGCTTCTTCCCCTTTCCCAAATAAATACCCCAAATGTAAATCCAGCTTTGAAGGGTGCACCCTAGAAATCTCCAGAACAAGCTTTGGATTTGAGTGGAGACCCTGACTCATCAGAATAAGGTGGAAAAGCAATTGAGGACGATTCCTGACAACACCCTTGTAAGGTCACATATGTGCATCCACACGCATGCATGAGCCCACATGCATGCAAAACATGAATACACACAACCCTCCCACCCACACACATGAAAGTGGAAAAAAACTAAATAACTGCACACAGAGTCCCCTTGATTGAACAAACCCATAATAGTACCTAATGAATACCAAAAAGAAGGTAAAGGTTGGGGTGGGGGTGGAGATAGGAAGGCAGGCAACCTTCTCTCTGACTGATCAAATCTCAAACTGGAGCACAATAGTCAGGGCAAAGCCTCTGGGTTCCCAATTAGAAAGATTAAAAACTGACATTTCAGTAATTTCAGGTTGATTCTAATGAGCATGCTCATTGGCTTGGCATCTCTGATGGGCCACCATAATGCTGAATCCGGCTTAGTAAGCGCCAAGGCCAAGAAGAGAAATGAGAATGTGAGCAAAGTAAAGAGGAAAGAAAAAAGATAGAAGTCCCAGAAAGAAATTGTCATGCCTGGAAAGCCCGAGACTTCAAGGCAGCCGATCAATACCTGGAGCATGGAAGGAGGCTGCAGCCCTGTTCCCTTGCTTTATAAAGGCACGTGGGGTTAGTCCTTACAGAATTCCACCAAAAGCAGGGACTTTGTTTCAAATGTTACACACAAACTACAACATTCCATCATGAGGAGAAAAAAAGGCTTAAATATGTTTTTAGTAAGAGTAATCTGATAACAGTGAATTATCTCTCTGACCTTTAACTCAGAGAACAATTGTCAGTGACCCAGTTTACACTGGCTTTTCCCCCAGTACACTGTGTTGATCTGATTCATGCTATGAATGGCCCACGCACGCTGTCAGTGCCGTGGACCAGCACATCCTGAAGGCATGCGTGAAATCCCTCATGCCATTCTGGACCAGACTGTACAGAAAAAAGCTAGAACCAGTTAATAGATTTGGGACTTAAATTGGGATGTCCTCAGCTGAAGCAAGTCAGACAAGAGCTTCAAACGCAGTTCAGATTAACAGAGATTTGCTTCTAAATAATTCCTCTTGGTTCAGCCTCTCAAGATATTTGAAAGATTGCACAGATCATAACTTTTAAATATTTGCTGTCAAACACTATTTACTTGATTACAGAAGCTACGTGGTACCCTGTGATTATAATCCCCAAATACTTTGATGACTTTGGGTAATAGATCATTTCAGTTTAACTCTTACCAGTGATGATTCTCAATACTTTTAGAGTCAAATGATTTTATAGATAGATTTCATAGCGGTTGTAGGATTTATGTCAGGTTCTTGTGTTCTGGAACTGAACATGTGTTTCAAAACTTGTAGAACACTACGGCAGAGTTTATTAGGGGACAGAAAGAAAAGAATTTGTGGATACAGAGTCCACATGAAAGGCAAGGTAGGGTCAGAAGTATTTATGAACTTGGACAAGCCCAGGAAAAGTAGCCTGTTAGTTTTAGCTTCTTTAAACCTGATTGGGGTTTCTGGTGTGTTCATTTTGTGTATTGTTGCTCTGTGAAACTCTGTAGAACATACAGAACTCTTGGATGATCTGTTTCTCTTAAGGAATTTAACTTATCTTTATTTGAGGAAGTCATATCTATATCTTTTCATAAACAAAGGTTTAGGGGACATTGTTGAGGACCTAATCTGGGGGAGAGAGGCTGGTGTCAATTCCTGCAGGATAGTCCTAGCAATGGATGTACCCTTCAAAAACCTTCCCAGCCTGTCTAATTGTTTAAATTCTGCCTAGGCAAAACAAAACTATTCTAGCTAAAATTCCTATTCTAAACTCCTAACAGAGATTATTCCACTCACTAAATATTTTCCAAAGCTCATATTTCTCTCTGATTTATTCCCTCATTCAACAACTGGTGAGCCCCTACCCTGCTAGGGACTAAGTTGAAATCCAGGGACTCTACAGTTAACATGGCATAAATGAAATAAATGCCCATTGGTTTCTCAGTGATTCCTTGGCATAATTATACTCTAAGAATAAACAATATGTAAGTACAGCTTCATGTGACAGCCATTGAATGTTAATCTCTCTCTCCTTCTCTCTACTTATCACAGACCGGGAAATTCTAAAGAAATAAAGGCTTCCTTAGCTTCAGGAGTTCTGGAGTAGTTGAGGAACATGGAAGATGGATCTGGAGAGGGCCTGTATCAAAGCAAAGTGGGTGGGATCACTGGGCAAGACAGGGCAAGGTGCCAGAGAAAAGCTTTTATAATAAGACTGGTGCATTGATACCCTTCTGATTCGCCAACCTGGTCATTCGCTAACACAATCGTTTCCCAGAGACCAAATACGACATATGATTGAAGATGGTGCTTCCAAAACACCAAACTGTAGCAACTTCCTAGAAAATTATTTGGTGGCATCTGTTTTTCTCTTCTGGTGCATTTCCTCTGAGCTGAGTAGCAAGGGAAACTACAGAAAGAGGACAATACACATAAGGTAAATGAAACGAAAGCATGGGATTATCTCAAGATGCCAGCACAAAATTATAAAGAAAGCATTTCACCATATTTTACAGGGGAGTAAACTCTTAAAAAAAAAAAACTATAGAATTCACAGCATCAACTGTCTCCTCTGTATGGTGCTGGGCCTCCTGCTGCTGCTAAAAGTAACTGAAGGAATGGACTTGTTTAGTAATGTTTGCTTAAAGTAAATAAGCATTAACCACAGTACCTCCTCTTCAATTGTGCTAGTCCTTGCCGATCAGGGTCTGCTACTACTGACAAAATTGACATGTCAGGAAAGAAGAAATAGAGAGAAGAAATATTAGGTCTAAAGGAGGGACAAATGCATTTCCTCTTTAGAAAACAAAGCCACATAAAGGATTAGAAAGACTTAAGTAAACTTTATCAGCCAGATAATTTTTTAAAAAAAACTTATAATTTAGCAGTACTTTTACATATGACAAATGCTGTGTATATTTCCAACAGGTCTCTAAAAGTATCACAATCAAAAAAGCATTCTGTCTGCAAAGATGTAAGGCATGCATACTTTCTTTTCATCTGTCCTGTCAGCTAAGAACTAATCCTACAAGTGCTGCACTGTACAGGTTTATACTACCACATAGTCTGGTCTTAGAATCCAAAAACCTCACACTTGGGAGTGGAAAAAAATATAAAAATCAGAATACAAAAAATCGATCAGTAAAAGGCTGAAAGAGCTCTGGACAGGAATGCAATTCATTCCATTCTTGTGGAAATTTTCAGCATCTCCACAGAAAGTGGAGGGGGGACCCAGGAGGGGGGCGCTTAGAATTCAAGGTAGTGGCCTTTTTTCTTAATTCCAACTAGGGGAGTCACAGAACAAAAGATTACCTAAAAATGCAGAGGTTCCCAATCAGCATTTCAACCATTGACAAATTCTTTCTTTGATAACCAAGAGCTACCTTCCAGCTGTGTGGTTAGACCATCTCAGGAACAGGTGTCTGCAATCATGGTATCTAAGAGATCAACTGAAAAGCAAAAATTTCAAACTAACTGCTTACTCTGCAAGAGGCACTTGACCTAACACACTACACACACACACACACACACACACACACACACGTCCAACTTCCAGCATGTATATGTTTGCTATAACAACATACTTGAGACTGGGTGACCTTAAAAAGAAAATGTCCTACAGTTCTAGCGGCTGGTAAATCCAAGACCAAGAAACTGGCAGATTTCCAATCTGGTGGTGGTAGTCCCTAAACATCTACACAAGACAGGTGTTATTCTTTCAGCCCTTTCATAAGGAACTGCTGCTCAGCCTTCAGACTCAGTGTCTTCCCTGGATGGTCCATCTAAGGAGAATTACGTTTCCCCCACAAATATCAAAGGGAACACATTCATATCACCTACTTTTCAACAAAATCTGACAACACATCTTGAAATAGATGGCCATAGTCTCTAGAGGACCAGAAGAGGCAAATTGAAGACACTGCTTTGATAGTAAAATCTATGAACAGGGAGACACAAAAGTATGGCAATTAATGAGACACTGAAGCTGATGAATACAAAACTCACCCGGTTCATGAGCCAATAGATACAGCTACAATTTGATAGGAATTATAATTAGAAATAATGAGAACAATTGCTTGAGTCACTCCACCTTTGAATTATTTCATTGAGATGAAGCCTTTGAAATTAACTAGTGCCGGGCCTGTCCCATTCATGTGAGCACTTAGGAGACCTGTCCTCTCTGTGATATTTTTAAATTCCCATGTATCTTTACGAAAGGTTCATACAGATATCACAACATAAAAAGCACTCTATCCCAAAAGATGTAAAAGTATGCATTTTATTCATCCATTCCATCAGCTGAGAATTGCTCTATTGTACAAATACATCATTGTACAAAATCACAAAATGTTACAAAATAAAAAAAGTACAAACTGCATTACTTAATAAATACGACTAAAGGTAGTTAAAGTGGCAACAAGATAGATTTTTTTTTTAAATTGGAAACAATGTTTGACCCAGCAAACCATATAAGCTCTGTGTACATTTTTTACATAATACAAAGTAATTCTATTTTGACTTTGAAAGAATTTTTAAGGAGCAGGATATGATCATGTTATCTTCCTGCTATAAAATAATTGCCTAAGGACTCCTGCCTTGCCCCTCATGGTACTCCACAGCTGCAGTACATGAGTTCCATTCTTTCTCTCCTCTAATAAACTCTACCTTAATCCTTTAAAAAAATTTTTGCCTAAGTGTTGGGCCCCGGCTTTTTTATGTTCTCTTTTTAGATCTAGTTGAAGTCAAGAAGCTATATAAAGCATGAGGCTGATCCTGTCACAAAATTTCATACTGCATTAAAACTCTTTCATAAAAAATTGACGAATGTAAATAAAAACAATTCAGAGTCCCAGACAATATACTGTACATATTGACTGGTGTGCAGAATCATCATTCTGCCATCAGCAAATAGTAGATTGCCATTCAAGTAAGACCTGATATGTTCTTTTTAAAAAAAGTTACTCCATAGCTATCCTATAATTTTCTTTAAAGACTGACCATTCTAGAAAAATAACATTTCCCCAAACAACAAATAATCTTGTACTTTCAAAATGGAATGGGCTAATCGTTTGGTGACATGAGTCAGTATCCACATGGAATAATTAAAGAATTGTATAACAAATTTCAACAACATAAAATAACTATCAAGTCACAAACTTGAAAATAAATTCATAGAAAGCACTTCTCTGGATTTAGGCTTCAAAGCTGTTTCTCAAAATGGGAACAACACGTCATAGATGTTAGTACACCAATTTTTAAAAATGTGCAAAAATACATTTTTATAGAAAATAGACTACCAGGAATGAACAAATTCATACGGTGAGACATCGGCTTGCAAATTAAGAAGTGCTCACTTTATACAGCAAATTAAAAACACCTGCGGGATCACCCAAAACTACCAGGAAGCATCATTCCGGTGTCCAGCAATCTTCGGCTCTGAGAAACATTCAAAAAAAAAAATGATTAAGGCATTCCACCTACAACACTACTAAGAAGTTTCAAAGTGCTATTACCCTGATTACAGTTCATGTGATTCTCCAGCCATGACTGGCGTAGGCCTTTTCACCCGGGACAGGGGAGGGTGTGTGTGGGGGGGGAGAGTCTTCAGGCATTTCAAGAACATGCATTTTGTTCGATATACATTTTGGATAGGGATATGGCCATGGATTTGGCCAGTTCCTCGTCGCGTTGTCTTTGCACTTGGGTTTGCTTGCACCAACTGTCATACTCTGGGTTGGGATAGGAGTGATCAAACACGGCATCATAATGTCCATTGCTGAGCCAGCTGAGCCAAATGCTAGGCCTTAGCGAGTCCTCCGGGCCCAGATAGTGAATCATGGTGGACACCGTGGGGCTCTCCAGCCTCCCTCCTGTAGTTAAGTGGATATTCACGTTTAACATCTGTCCCATGGCCAACAATTCGGGATACCCGGCCCACGCCCCGTCTTGGGCAGCCGCGATGATGAACTCTCCCACGTCGCCCTCGATCAGTGGGCTGAAGTGGTCCAGATGATCAGCGATGTAGTGAACTGTCTGCTCTCTCAGCTCCCGGTGCAGGCTCTGGTCCCCGTACACCGTCTTGCTGACAGCCCGGTAGAGGCAGTTGCCGTCGGGAATGATGTGAAAACGGTATTTATTCCTCTGCCTCAGGTACTTGTCCTGCCTCTCCACCTCGGCCAGGTACAGGGCTAGCTTCTCGTCTCTGGGATCCGATCTGGAGGCGACTGCCGGCTGGGTCGCACTGCTCTGGGCCACTTCGCTGCTCCGTGAGGGTATGGGGTGCGCCTCCGCCTCGGGGTCGGGTCGCCGGGGCGCATCGGCGACGGGGCCCGGAGGGTCGCTGCGATCTCCGCCCCGGTCCCAGCCCCGGGGGACCCTCTCCGCTCGGTGTTCCTCACCCCACCGGCCAGGGCTGGGCTCCGGGCTGCCCGGGGGCGGTGCAGGACCTCGGTGCTTGGCGGCGGCCAGGGCCTGGCGGTGTTCGCTCAGGCGGAAGTTTCTTTCGGGCCTCTCCCGGGCCGCGTCCAGCCCCGCGGACTCGGTACCGTCGGGCCTCAGCAGCTCCTCCAGGAGCCATGCCGAGGAGCCCCGCCGCGGAGGCGCCGGGGCTGTGGCCGCCGGGGCCAGCAGGAGGCAGCGGCTGCGCGGAGCAGCGCAGGCCGCGTTGCCGGGAGCCGCATCGGACCCCTGCAGCAGGAGCCGGTCGGCCGCCAGGGCCCGCACGGTGATCTGCGCCGTGGACGTGTAGTGCGGCGGCAGCGGCGGCTTGCAGGACGAGCCGGGCGGGCCGGCGGCGGCGGACGAGGCGGGGGCGGCGGCCCGGACACCATCTCGAAGCAGGAGGAGAAGGCGGGCATCTTGGCAGTGGGGGCGGCGGCGGCTTCTCGGGGATCGGCGGCCGCGGCGGGCTGGCACTCACCGGTCTCGGGTTCCGGCGCTCCGCTGGCGACTCCCGAGGGCTGGAGAGAGACCTTGAAGGTGGGAGCGGCGGCGGGCGGCGCGGGGGCGGCGGCCGTGGGACCCGGTCCCCCGGCTGGGTAGTGGGTGCACACGCTGCTGTAGAGCTGCATGTCCCTGCCCGCCGCTCGGCCCCTTATAGGCGCGGTGATCCCCGCGATCAGGGGACACACCCTCCGAGTGCGATGACCGGGGGTCCTTAGAATAGCAATGACCCCAGCGCCGCCGGCCGCCGCGCGTCAAGAGCCGCAAATAGAGCCCCGGGTCCCGGCCAAAATTCCTGCTGCGCCACAGCGCGCGGCCCGGCCCGGGAAGGGGACGCGCGCTCGACCCCTGCCGGCGCGCTCGGCCCGCAGGCCCCGGGCGCCGCGCCCGCTGCCGCTGCTCCTGCCAGGGACGGTTGGAAGAAGCAGCCCGCGCCACTGGAGCGCGTCCCGCCCGCAAGCAGTAGTGCAGGGCGCGCGGATGGCCAGGGAGGCGGGGCCGCGCTTGTTTACCTCCCGCCCCGCGGCCGCATCACGTGGGCCCGTTGGAATGTGCGCTCCATTCAACTGCGAAGGATCGCCACGCCCACTCTGGCCTGCGCCCCGCCCCTCCTCCGTGGCCTCGCCCCGCCCCGCCCCGCCCCGCCCCTGTCCGCTGATGTCCAGGGCGTGGCCCTCATTGGGCGCGCGGGTGGGGCTGTGCGGAGACATTTAGGGGCATGCGCACGCTTAGCGTTCCGGGCTGCTGCCCACGTGACTTGGAAAGCTGGTTTCTCCGGTGTCTGAACCCGCAGCTCTCCGGGCTGTGCAACTGCCCCCTGATGCAAGCGGCTGGGGTGGGATGGACGTAGCCTGAAAAGCTAAAATGTTGGACGCTTTTCTAAAAGAGCGTTTTGGCTGGAGACCTAGCGCTGCTTTGAAACGTGCATGACCTTGGCGTGGCCGTGAGCCGCCCTTCCTGTTCCATGCCTCCCTGACCGCTTATGCAAGTTTCTGGGAGGTACACGTTTGGGTCTGGAATTTTGCTGCCCTGCTAAGCGCAAATCAAATCAACTTTTCTACTCCCTAAGTCATGTCCCTAGGAAATGCATGGGCGAAAGGAAGCCTTTCAGACAGCTTTTCCCAGAATACCAAATGACATGCTATTTAGGGCCTTTTGAAAATAGGTGCAGCTGCTAAGCTTTGGTCAGAGACTTGGAGAGGCTTCTAACCTGTGTTCTGGGGCAGCAGCGGAAAGGAAAAAATACATTTAAGCTAACCGTGTTTCCCTTGCGAAAAAAAGAATAAGTCGTCTGTCGACTGTGCACTGACTTATTCTGAGCTTTTGCTCAGCTGCAAAGTTTACATTCTGTAGACATTCACACTGAATTTAGAGGCCATCCACGGTTTTTAGAGGTGAAGCACAGCCTATTATGCTGCATGCCACCGCTTTTCTGGGCTGCAATGTCATTTCCAGGGGTGGAAACACGGACATGTTCTCTGTTGTATTTTTTGTCCCGTTACTATTTGCTGAAGGAATAAATAAGTGCAAAGTGAGTTCCCAATTTTCTCACATAGTGAAGAAAGCCGATTGCTCTCTGTCTCGTGATCCTCGCCAGGGCTTTGAATTCACTACAGCAGATAGGACTGGCAAGACCCTAAGAACAGTCTTATGCTCAGAGATGGGTCCTACTTACTAGGCTAAAAATTAATTGAGAAAATACAACCATGGAACCCTTTTCAAATTCTGGTTAGCATCCCATTGGTAGTTTGTAGACTCTGTGGTTAAGTAGACAAGGGTAATTAGAATTTGCTCATGACAACTTGGGAACCTGTTGCTCTGTGGGGAAGAACTGTTTGCCAAACTCAGCCCTTGGTCTTTCATTGGCTGAGATTCTGATACAAGAAAATAGTATCGGCATAAAGATAATCTTCAAGCAATATTGACTGAATGGCCAGTATGTGTGCCTGGCAGGGCCAGCTTGTTGGAACAAGATAAGGAAAATATGAAAATTTAAATCTTAAAACAAAAATGTATTTTTACAGGTAGACATAATGGCGGGAACACAAAGCAAAATACCAAGTACACAGAAGACAGGTGGTGCATCCAGTGTACCAAGTGAGAAACAGATTAAAACAAAGATGTGAAGAAGTAAAACTTTAACATATGGAGGAAGTGGTTTTTCCTTTCGGTTTGCTGTGCAAGATTTTATGTTCACTGTGTGATTCAATGTGCATATGGTAATGAGAAAGGTCTCCTTGGAGGGAAGAGATTTGAAGAAACCTCCAAGCGGCTTTGGACCTTGGGCCCAGGCCTTGCAATGGGTGATGGGGAGCCATAGTTGTCAACTTGGTGAAATGTGCAGTCACCTCTAAAAAAATCCTCCGGGCACCCTAGTGGGAATTACCTACCTAGGTATGGGAGATCAGCCCATACCTAGCAGGCAACATTCCCTCTGAAGGAGTTTTAAGACTGAGCTGAGCATTAGAATGCTGTATCTATTGCTGATTCTTCACTGGATGTCATATGACCAGCTGCTTCCAGCTCTGGCTTTGGTGACTTCCCCTGCAATGACCGACTGAACTCTTGAATTGTAAGCCTTTCCCCCCAAGTTGCTTTTGTTAGGGCATTTTTGCACAGCGACAGAAGAGAATCTAAGACACTAGTAATAGCGAAGCTATCAGGGTGCTAAGAGAAGTGAATGAGAATCCTTGAGAAATCTCCTTCACCACTCTTGGTTTCATGTTCGGTGGCTGTGACAAATACCAGACCCATACAATTCAGGGGAACTAAGGTTTGTTTTTTTTTATTCCAGTTTATGATTACAGGTTACAAATTTATTGTGATGACAGGAGCCACCAAAACTAGTCATACCATATACCCAGCCAGCGCAGATGGCAAGCAAGGACCAATCCTGCACACTACACACTTGCTTTCAAACATGCCAGCTTGCCAGTCTGCCAGATTCCAAACAGCTCTCTCTCTTTTCGGCTTCTTAACTACCTGCCCAGGGAATGGTCCCACCTACTATGGGCTGAATCTTCCCACATCAATTTAACAAACCACTACAGGTTTGCTTTAACTAGACAATTATAAATAGGCTCAGTTCTCAAGTGTCAAATTGGCAGGTATAACCAAAAGTCACAATACCATATCTGAAAATGGTATCTTTTCCCATCTGACAGGTTTAGTCATAGATACAAATTATAGTTTCACAATTCTATATGGCAGGAAATGTATAAAACAGTGAAAAGATTGGCATAAACAAGTCTTCCACCTTCATGAAACTCATAGGAATAGATAATGACTTGGATAACGATTCTGGAAGTAAACATTAAAACACAACTTCCCTAGATCTGGGCACCTAGCTCAGTGGTAGTCTTGTATAGGAGGGTCTTCTGCTATGTCATTTGCATCCAATTGTTGTAAGCTGATTCAGTAATGCTCTATAAGGACATTAGGGATCTTGCAAGATGGAATTGATTTCAGAATGCTCTGGGTTTTGGCAAAGCATGAAGAAATAATACAGCAGTAGGTGATAGAGAATCAATTAAGTTTTCTGGCCTCTAACAGCTTTTATGAGAGAGAAAGAGAGAAGCGAGAGAGAGAAAGAGAGAGAGAGAGAGAACAAGACAAACATGGAGGAACAGTAAATTCATGAACTCGTTTGTAATTACACAATCAAAATTAATAAACATGAGAGATTGCCACAGAATGGGAGGGGGTTTCCATGACAATTATCCTTTTTGCAACTGTAAACTCTTCCAGAGAAAGAGCTCAGAACTTAGCATAGAGTAGCTGAAGGTTTTGCGATAAACTATACCAGCCAGCTCAGCAGGTCATGCAAACCTGAGGACCTGGGTTCAAAATTGCCAGAACCCAAGTAAATGTGAAAGGAGAGAACTAACTCCACAAAGTTGTTCTCTGACCTGCACACTCATATGATGGCATGTGTACCACCCCTCTACAGTAATAACATAAAAATACTGCTAGTAATAAAACAGGGAATGCAATTTAGTGTAAGCACTTTCCTAGTATGTGCAAGGCGCTGGGCACAGGCTCTAGTGCTGCAAAACGAAAGCAACAGAACCAGCCACTGTGCAAAGACACTGGATTCTGTGTCTTGAGAAAACATTAACTATACCCAATTAAGTTAAAAACAAACTAAAGAATGCATACTGATCCCATTCTGAAAAATTATCGGGCTAACATATCTTGATGGTGTGCAGAAAATTGGCACCAGTTTTGTATTCTAAACTATAGTCACTTAGTTATTTAGTACATTAGGAAAACTGGAAAAGTCAGCAATTTATAAGCCAAAGAGTAGCAGCAAGAGATCTGATGGGTGCAAGCACTCAGTAGGACAAGATGTTCGTTAGTGGCAGAGCAGCTGGAAACATTCTTTCAAACAGCCTGGGCAGCAGAAACCAAAGATTTTTTTTTATAAAATAGCATCTGATGGGCTGGGGAGATGGCTCTGTGGGTAAGAGTGTTGGCTGTGCAAGCAAAGGGACCTAAGCTCAGATTCCCAGAGACCAAATTCCAGGCAAGATCCCACATATCTATAACTCCAGCACCAGAGAGGCAAAAGCAATCAGGTATCAGGAATTCACTGGCCCAAACTGCGAGCTTCAGGTTTAGTGAGAGACTTTGTTTCAAAAGAGTGAGTAAGACAGAGAGTGATAGAGGAGGACACCTTAACTTATATGCAACACACACACATACACGCACACACACACACATACACCCTATATAGATGATAATAAATAACAAAATCACGGCATTTTTTTCTTATCACCATGTCTTTCTTCCTCCTCCAAAACGAGATTTCTTAAAAGCCTTGAGAATTCATTCATGCAGTCGCTCATTAGTTATTTCTTTAATAAACTCACTCTGATAAACAGTCAGGCAAAAGCAAAGTTGCAAGACCTGTGCTCTCTGGTTTTCAAAATTTCTGTAAGTCTCCAGTCACATGGTTCTTTGTGCTACTGCCTTGAAGACAAGCATGTAGATTAATGGAAGAGAACTTACAGTCCAAAAGTAAATTTTTATTTTTATGGTCAATTGAGCTTTGACAGTATGTCAGGATAGTTCAGTGGAGGAAGACCCAATCTTTTCAGCAGTATGTGTCATGATGACCAGATAGCTACATGTAACAAGATGGCGTTGACTAGGCCCCTAACTCATAACTTACACAAAATCAAACTAAAAGCTAAAACTATAAACTCACTTATAAGCCACTTCATGGCTGTTAGATGGTTTCTTAGACATGATATTAAAGGTACAAATACAGATGAAATTCTAGATACAACAGGCTTCATCAAAATTAAAAACATCTGTGCTTCGAAGGACACCATAAAGTAAAAAAGAAAACCCACAGAATACAAGAATATGCTTATTTTACAAGTCATTTTTTGATAAGAGACATATCCAGAAAACACTACACAAGGAAGTTTTATAAAGCAATAATTCATTTTTGAAATCTGGTTGACCTTTAAAAATTAATCAGAACTGATATTTTCCCAAAGACGATGTATGCACAACCAATAAATACATGAGCATCACAGGTATTTACGGAAATACAAATCAAAGTCACAATGAGGGGCACTTTGGAAGGTAGTTGGGCAGTCCCACAAAAGGATAAGATACTTTGCTTGCAAAGCTGGAGACCTGATTTCATCCCTGGGAGTACATCATGGTGGAAAGGAAAGAACTGACTTCTGAAAGTTATCCTCTGACCTCTACCCCTGCTCCATGGTGTGCATGTGTGCTCTCTCTCTCTCTCTCTCTCTCTCTCACACACACACACACACACACACACACACATCTATCTCTCCATCTTCTTAAATAAATAGCAAATAAAAAATATAAATGCCACAATGAGTAAGTACATCATACTGAGGAAGATGACTATAGAAACTAAGATAGGCCAGGTATGGTGACACACATGTTCAAGTCCAATGTCTGGGGTAAAAGTTTGTGGGGGGAGTAATAAGCTTTGATAAATATAGGGACTGTGGGTGTGGCTCAGTATTAGAACACTTGTCCAGCACAAAAAAGGCTCAGGGTTTGATCCCTATCTTTGCACAAAGACCAAACAGAAGAATTGGAATCTTTCAGAAAGCATATAATGCATTGCTTCTGATAGTATATAAAATGTTGCACACACTTTGGAAGGTAGTTGGGCAGTCCCACAAAAGGTTACTGTATTAATCCAGTTTCTATTACTATAGCACAATACCTAAGGCTAGATACTTTGCAGAAAAAAAGAAATTTACTCAACTTACAGTTATAAAGGTTCAAGGTCGTGGCATGAGCTTTATTCGTGACAGATGTCATCTACATTGTGATGCCAGGCACACACATGGAAGGAAGTCACCACATGGTAGGACAGGAGGCCAGGGTGAGATGAGGGTGGTAGTGATGACTTCTCATTAGTTTCCACCCCTGACTGGACATCATCATGCTGAAGTTCAGTGTCCCAGCATATGAAGCTTTAAGGTACACACTCAAGCCACATCCAAACTCTAGAGGCTACTCAGAGTTCCCCCAAAAGGCTGCCCATACCATTCAGCAATTCCAATCTTAGGCATGTAATCAAAAGAAATGAAAACACACATCCACATTAGAGCTTGTGTGTCAGTGTTCACAGGAGGAATATTCATAATACCTCAAAGTGGAAATAACCCAAATTCCCATTGACTGATGAACAGATTCACAAAATGTGCATGTTCACGTAAGGAATATCAAGTCGGTTGCAAATGCAATGAGAACTGATGCTTGTTGTGATATCAGCAAAATGCCTGAGAAAGTAAATTAAGGAAGGGAGGAATTATGGCAGAGAGAGGGAGATTCTTTATGTCAATCTTGGGTCTCCATGGACACAAATACACACATGTGCCTACATACATCCAAACATGCATACACGCACAAATTCAACATGCAGATACATAAGAAAATGGAAAAAGAAAAACAAGACATTTTGTGAATCACATGAATGAAAACTATATAAATAAAACCAATGCAAGCCAGACATCATACTAAGCACTTGAAAGAAAGAAAGATAATTCTGTCTTCTCTATAAATAGCTCAACAACGACAACAGCATTTATTCTGGGATACTGTTGTATAAATTATGGGCAACCTCTCATGTGTTTTTCTGATGGATTCCTGATATTCTATGTGACAGCTTAAACACACCCTTTAACACAAAGGAATCAGGCATAGTGGCACACATCTGCAGTCTAGCACTTGGGTGACTGAGACAAGAGGACAAGTATGAGTTGGAGGCCAGCCTGGCCTCAAACCCACCCCCACCACCACAGCAGCACCATGAAGGAGCTGAAGCTTCTGAAACAGAATTATTTTATGCCTAAGCGAAATGCGTCTTTATGAGCTTCAGATGGCAAAAATGAATATTGTTATAATTTAATTTTACTACATATTTTGAACAAAAAGTGTTTGGCTGCTTTTAATATCTTACTTCAAAACGATCTCTATTTTTGTAGGGAAGGCACAGTTCACAAAATATATAGAAATATGTCCCTTTTTCAGTTATGTATAGAATAAACTTATCTAAAAATGTGATATGAACAGTTTGTAGTGGAGAAAAAGCCTGTGAGTTTTCTTTCCTATCACAAAAACTTATTTATGAAGAAGTTAAATTTGAAAATGTCCTTGACTTGCTTTCTGTATTATAGTCCAATAGGCTTTTTGGAGAGGAACCCTGGGTTTCTGATGAAGAATGTTGCTTGTCCTCCTGCTGAAGCCCCCAACATACTGGGCAGCAACCCATGTTGCTGCCATTCCAGCTCTTCTGTTGTCCGTGAGTTCCCTGAGTCCACTTATCCCTCCAGCACAGGGTTCACAAAAGAACCCATTTCCCCCCATCTTTCTTAGGCATGGTTGCTAAGCTATGTTGTTGATGATAACTTCCTTTTTTTTTTTTTTCTCAACTCAGCGGTGTAAACTTTGTCCATAGCTTCTCCCTGGTAGGATCAGAGCTGCCTTGAGTCAAAACTCATGATCTCTTTTGCGTTCTTGTAGAATATTCAGCTGAAAAAATTAAAATGTACAAAACATCCAGGGCCTAGCAAGCTCTCAATAAATATTTCTTGAGTGTTGTCAAACGAAAACAGAACAGAAGCAAGAAAGGCAAGCATGCTGGGAAATGAATTGTGCTTTATACACACTCCTCCTTAGAATACATTCTGTTGAATTGTCAAACTGACAGATAAATGAAAGGCTTCATTTTATTGGGAGTGTCAAAAACAGACACTCAAGCGATCTGGACAGCTTGATGAGACACAGAGGATGTGGAGCTTCTCTAAGTGGAGTTAGCAAGCACATGGACTCAGAAGACTGTTTCATCTTTTAGCCCTATCATGGTGGGATATCTGTCTTTCAGTCTTGTTGGCTTGAAGCTTGGGCTCACCCTGTGTTGATGAAGAAATGACCCATAGAATTACCATGCCAGCACGCGTCAAGGACGTTGCAGGAACTCTTTGAGTTTTGAGAAACAAGAGGCAAGCCATTCTCAGAAATTTAAATGGAGACTGGAACTAAAATGCAGGCACTTTGGTTTGATAGAAAAAGACCTCATTTTCTCACAATCTTATACAAACACCTTAGAGGTTTTTGCCTAGCCCTGGTCTTATGACTGATACATTACTGGAGAGAAGCAAAATTTCCAAACAGAAGTGAAAGCTACTATTAATTATTTAAACCTTTTAGCTAGTCTGAACTTTTCATTACTTACATAATTTAAATCCTACTCTGAAGATCTTTAATCTTATTCTTTAAAGACCTCATGACTCCAGAAAGCTTAAACTCATTTATGATAATGAAATCATAGGCTGGATAAGTATTTGTTTTGTAATGAGACTTATTTATTTATTTGCTTGCTTCTATTTTCCTGCTTTATTACAGCATAAATACACTGTATTAGATGCTAATTCCTTTTCATGTATCCTACTTGGGACCAATTGTGACAATTTTTGCTTCTTTGTTTCACCAGTTCTGGACTGTCCTTAGCAATTATCTTTGAAGTTGACTCTGTCCTGTTTTCTTTGCTCTTATTTCCAATAACTTTTAAGTACACATATTTTTTAATTTCATATTTTCTACTGCATATTGCTTGACTAAAATTCCCTGTGTTTTCTTCCTTCAGTGTAACATCCTAGATATAGCTTACGCTCTGACTTATAGCTTAAGAATGATTTCTTCCACTAGTGATATTTATTATGTGTGACAGAGTCTTGCTGTGTCACCCATGCTGGCCTTGAAATCTAGATCCTCTGCCTCAGTATGCTGAGTCGCAGGAGTTACAACAGTCAGACTACTTCAACATATGTGTATATCCTGTAACCATGAAATCAGAATAACTGATGTGAGCTCAAACATTTATCAAATTCAAAACCTTCTTTCCTAGCAGTTTGAAATATACAATAAATCATCGAGAGTCTTTGTCATCACTGTGACCAAATGCTGAGGAGAAACCAACTAAAGGAAGAAATATTTATTTGGACTCGTGGTTTCAAACATCTTAGTCTATCCTGGTGGAGAGCAATGATGTGTTTTGGTGGCACAGAAGGAAGCATGCCAGAGGACTTGTTTCTCCAATTTTTTAACTCCAGGAGCCCCTCAGCCTGGGGGATGGTGCCACACACTGAGGGTGGGTCTTCCCTTTAGTTAATCCTTTGGAGGAAACATTTATGCAGATACATCCAGTGGTGTACTTTAGTGACCTCCTAGAAGCTTCCTAGCCCAACTATGCTATGAAATATTAATCATTGCACAGTCACCATACTGAGTTGTAGGCCATTAGAAGTCATTCCTCCCCATCTGACTTCACTTGGTTTAGAGTTCTATAGAGAAAAAAAATAAAAATAAAATGAAATATGGAGAAAGGGCTGAAAAACATGTACATGGGCTGAGAACATGACCAGATCCTGGTGATGAATAACGAGAAATGCTGTCCACTGATTTATAAGGTTGAAATCTATGCATGCATTGACAATTTTCATCTTGTGTTTTCAATTGACTGTTGGAAGAAGTCAGGGAAGTTAGTCACAGGGAGTCTTAAATGATATCATTTGAATATTCATTTCCATGTCTGGCTTTGACTTGCTGTGACATGAAGAGGAGGAATCCCAGCACACTAATTTCTTGAATTTGGTTTATTTGTCTTAGAACATTTTGTTCTGTGCAGTTACCTGCTTCTTGTTGTCATCACTAATATGATGATCAGGTCTATTAACAACATCTGGGCTTGCTAGATATAGGAGAAATGCAAACCTATCCTGTGTATGTGTATATGTGTGTGGGGTTGCATGTGCATGTACATGTGTATCCATGTGAGTACGTGGTGACTAGAGATTAAGTGCCTTCCCAGTTGCTTTGTACCTTAGATATTGATGAAGGATATCTGGCTGAATCCAGAGCTCATCGATTTGACTAGTCTAGCTAGTCAGATTGCTCCAGGGATCCTGTCTCTACCTCCCAAGTACTGGGATTGTAGGTGGTCTGCCTCTGCCCACACAGCATTTAAGTAGTTGCTGGGAATCTGAATTCCAGGCCACACTTTCACAGCAACCTTTTTACCTTCTAAGCTATTGCACCCACCCCTTGTCAATCAAACTGAGTTCTGACCAATAAGATGGCTGAGGTTGGCATCCCTAGATAGGTTCAGGGTGGGACCACTCACCACAAAGGAAGGCTTTCAGCTCCACACACTAACTCTGGGAAAAGGCACTGGTGGAACACTGGACATTATGACCTATAAAAACCTACTGGATAATAGTTTGATGAACACCAAGGCCACTGGACATGTTGAGGTGCTGAGAGGTTGGGATGCCCACGAGGCTGTTGGGAAGGGAACTGCAACTGACATCAGTGCACACAGACTAAGAATGCTGCTAACTATCCCATAGTGCATTGCGCAGCCCTTTCTTACAGTGATCTGCCTCAAAGTATTGACATTTTCCACCACCAGGACAGAATATGTGACAGAAGCAACTTAAAGAAGGAAGGATCTATCTCAGCTGATGGTTTGAGAGGTACCATGACAGGAAGGCTTGGTGGTGGGAACAGCTTGGGATCGTAGCAGTTGAGCATATTACAAGCTGAGGCAGCTTATGTCCAGTCATGGAAATGGAAGCTGGGCAGTCTACAAGCCAGGACTTATCCCCAGTGGCTCACCTCTGCCAAGGATGCCCCACCTCGTGAAGGTACCATGATCAGCTGAAACAGTACCACCAACTGGGGAAAACAAGTGTTCAAATACATGAGCCTGTGGGGAACATTTCACTTTCAAACTGCAAATGACCACAGTAGAGACGCCTGAAACAAACACATGCACGCACTGGTACACATACACACCACTTATTTTTTGACAAAAATGAGATCACATTATACATTTTTTTGTCATCTACTTTGTAGTTGTTCCTGGTCCTCTCACCTACTTTTTACTTACATATTCAAATACCTTTTCCTATTAAAATGTATTCTACATCTTTAATAGTATTTTTAACAAATCAGTTCTTATATTTTTGAAAATTTGCACCTTACATATAGTCATGATGTTAGTGCCAAATAGGGTTTGCAGTAGCCAAGTCTGCTTTGTCTTTCTCATGTAATAATGCTTGAGAATAAAAAGACAAAGAACATACACTTTCAAATGATGATCATTCTTCTAACAGTACATTACAATAGAAGCTGGATTATCTGTTCTCTGTTATGTCCCGAAGTTAGTCAGTTTTAATTGCCTTACTGAGATTCCCACAACCTAGTATGAACGACTTTATCTCCCCCACCCCTCCATCTTCCTCCTTCTCTTCCTTCCTTTCTTCGTCATCTTCTAACCATTCTCTTGTTGAGCTGCACACCTAACCCTTCTTGATAGCTCCGTTAAATCTCAATTTCTCTATGTGGTGGTTTCTCACTTCCGGTTATTGTGACTCATTATGCTTAGTCCATACACTGCTATGCATGTACGTATAACCAAGTCATTTCATATAACTTATCTTTTGGACACACGATTAATTCTATCTTCTGTTGTTCTAAATGTTAGCTTAATCTTCACATTCATTTCATAGACGTCTAATGATTGTAACTTGGAATTGAAAACCTATTGTATTGCTGCCCAAATTTCACTCTGCTAAGTATTGTTATTAGAGTATTGAATAACTATTTTCTGTCTGATTATTGGAGAAAAATGTAGTTTTTCATTGATTGTGAGATTGAGAACCCAACTTCAGCAATATATTTATTTAATAAATTTTATTGAATTATAATTTATGTACTAAATGAGTATTTTTTTAAAATAAAAGACATTCCTCTTAACAATTATCCCAGGTTCAAGTATAAATTGAAAGTGCCTCAATAACATGCTTAATCTAGCAATTATTGATATAAAATTTGCATAATTAATTTCTTAGTTCTCCCTATTTTCTCCTGTTTGCTATCATGCTCAAAGTCTCCCCTCAGTTTCTGATATGTGACATGTAAGTGCTACAACTTGTTAATGTGAGCTCACATCAGCTCCTTGGGATTCTCCTCTCTAGGTCAAAACCAATGGTTCAATTTTTGACAAATGATTGCATCTCCCTGACCCTTAATTATTCTGCCAATAAAATGATGACAACCATCTCCATGATTTCTTTCAACTCTAAAATTATATGATTTCATGCTGTAGGAAATGATACTGAAGCTACCTGTAAAAGTTGACAGTGTAAATGAGATTATGGTGTATCCTAACTAATGCCAAAATCCAATTTCTTGTAATATTTCTATACAGATACCTGGATAATAACCTCTTGCCTGATGTCAATGAGGGATCAGCTACATGAATAACAGCATTGGATGCCTTGAGATCATTTCCTTCTTTTGTCTGCCTAGACACAGTTCCAAAAAAAAAAAATTGATGATAGAACTCCTAGGTTTATCCTATCCTAGGTTGGTTTCTTAGACTAAATTCAGAAAAATACCCATTAAAAAGAAAAAAAAAAGAGAATTTAGGGTTGAAGAAAAATGTGCTGAGACAGTAAGAGGTTAAAGGTAAATACTATTGGGCTGGAGGCATGGTTCAGAGGGTAAGCCTTTGCCTCATCAGCAAAAGGACCTGGATTCGGATCCCAGATTCCATATAAAAATGCCATGCAGAAATCATGACAGTTTGCAGTTTGGGCCCTGGAATGTAGAGTCTAGGATATCCTTGCAATAAACAATAAAAAAGCAATGAGGTAAAGAAATCCAGGATGATTCTCCATGTCACTCACACACACGCACGCACACGCATGCACATGCACGCACACACACATACACACACACACACACAGATAAATATTTTCTCCTTCAATAAATAATCATAATTTCTGAATAGTCAAGTTGAATGAAGCAGCGACATAAGGTTCAAGAGTTACTGGCCACAGAGGACGTTCACCATGCCTGCACTGTCCAGCATCTTTTGAAGCATCCTTTTCTTACATTTCAAACTTTTTCTCCCTTAACTTGAAGCCTGGACTCAGCCATACAGCTAAAGATTAGATGCTATGTGGGGGTTCGACCTAGGTTTCAGACCATCAAACACACTGTCTGCCTTGGATTTAAATAATGAAGTAATAGGAAGAAATAGCTGTGGAGGGTCCTCTGAGATAGCTCTGCAAATTGAGGTTCCTGAGGGCACAAGGAGTGGAGGGATTTCTTTTGGAAGCAGTCTTTGCTACAATGAAAGATTGCTCAAGCTTGATTTCCACTCTCCTGAGGTGGGGTGGAGGTTGCTCTCTGAATTTTCTAAGGTCATTTGATACATTTAAAACTACTTTTAATGAATGTTATTGTTGCTACTGGAAACTCTGACAGGTACAGCAACCACTGTTCATTTGGTAAGTAACATTTTGTCAAGAAGATAGCAAGACCATTTGTACAAAAGGATAGAAGTCTGGTTTGAAACAGCACAGATTCTATTCTGGACAGGAAACATGGCTGACTCAAGGAGGGAAGATGGAAGAGCAGACATGGCAGAGACAGGGTCAGTCCCCATGTAAGTATTTGACCTGCAGAGCAAAACTTGGCTTTCATGGAGGTCATTTTAAATGCAGTGACTAGAGGTGAGCATAGCAGTAGAAAAGGGCTTATCTTTAGGGTAGGCAAGATGGCTCAGCCCATCAATGACAACATGAGTTACATTCCATGAGCCCACCTCGTGGAAGTTGAGAAACGACTCCTTCAAGTTGTTCTGACATCCATGGGTACACCATGACATAACACAGATGCGCACATGCACACATGCGCACACACACACACACACACGCACACGCACACACACACACGCATACACATGCACTCACATGCACTCAGACACAATAAATAAATGTAAGAAAAAAATCTTTACCATCAGTGGTCTCGGAGTTGTCATCCTAATAATATTATCTCACTATCTCACTATTAGAATTCCAGAAAGATCAAAACAAAAGAAAGGTCAGAAGAAGAAATAGTCTCTTCTGAGCATTGTGGAGATTGGGAGAAGAAAGAGAATTAGAATAAAACGAATCATTAGAATAAGGTTCAATGTAATCAGAATTCATGTGTAAAATTATTATAGCCATGTCGATTACAAGCTTGCTTTGACAAATAATATAGGTTGTAGCATGATCATTTTGATTCTATGACTCATACTTACAGTATTGCTGGGATACTTGGACTTGTCAATCCACAGTCTGCATGAGTGAACTCTGTTCAACCCTGTCCTATACATGGTGACTACCACAATCTTTGCTTGGAAACTACAGAGAGGACGTAGGAGAAAATCTGTCTCCAGGCAAAATTCCACCTGTTTCTTCTGGTACTTTGTTCTCAGTCTTAGCTAATTTTTATGTCCATGCATATGTAACTTTCATCAACGTTACACTCTTGTATAGCTACTGAGATTTAAAAGGTAAGTGTGAAGACAGAAAACGTAGAAATAAGTTGAATCACTACAACGATAAATGGGACACCTGCAGTTGTTGCTACACATTGCGGTTCAAGGATACTTTAGTGTGCACAGGAAGCTCTTTGCTTCTCATTCAGAGAAGCTGAAGGGTAGTGCATCAAAGGGGAAGATCGCCTAGGTAGCTTTAAATCTACTTGAACTTGTATTTTAAAGAGAAATTCTGAAAAGCTTTGATATTGTCGACAGCTAATTGCAAAATGTCACCATGTACTACACCCATCATTGGAGAACTGCTTTTCATTCCACACCCTCAAATTCCTTAGGATATAACCTAAGAAAATGCTCAGCAAATTCAGAGAGAGAAAATATGAGAAAAGTAATGAAGAACTGGTCCACCCAAACATCTAAGTAGAATCAGCAGTACATTAGAGATCTTTTACTCTGTGACAGATGACCCAAAAACTTGGTGGCTTCACATAGCAATGCATATTTATTACACCTAACAGTTTATGGCCATTTAATATTGAGAGGACTATGGACAAGTGGTTCCATGTCAAAAGGGTCAACATCATATGAAGGCTTGGCTGATACTAGAATATTGCTTCCATGGTAACTTACTTTCAAGAGTGGCTGGCTGTTGCCATATACTTTTTTTTTTTTTTTGCAACAGGATGGCTTATAGGACTGGAGAGATGGCTCAGTTAATCAGTAAAATACTTGCTGTACAAGCATGAGGACCTGACTTTGGGTATCCAGCACCCAGGTAAAAAGCCATGTGTGATGGTACACGTTAGTAATCCCAGTGACAGAAAGACAGGAGCAGAAACAGGAGCACCTTTGGAGCTTAATGGTCAGTTGGCGCAACTTAAGGGACAAACTCCAGGTTCAGTGACTGGCCGGCTCATGCACACATGTGTGCACACACTCAACAAAAAGTGTGCAAGAGAGAAAGAGAGAGAAGAGAGAGAGAGGGAGAGAGAGAGAGAGAGAAAGAGAAAGACTCGAATGGTTGTTCATTTCCCACCAGAAGCCAAGGACTCTAAAAGGAGCAGAGCAAATCTTCCATGCCACAAGCTGTTGGGCTCGGATCATCCCTGATTCATTGTGAAAGGAAACTGTCCAAGAATGCAAATACCATGAGATAAGATTCACAAGGGACGAATACATTTGAAATGAAACCAGTTACTACAAACATGAGAAAGGGAATGGTACTTCTGCTTTAAGTAATGAGAGGTGGAAGTTGCCTTAAGTCTGGCATATTGAGAATACTGGGGAAAATAAGGATAACACTAAAACAAAGCATTTCAGGAACCAGGGACCTACATTGGAAAGGGCAAAGGTCTCCTGTGAGCACTAGTTGTATGGACACTGGTTCCTTGTGATAGGTTTTGCAAGCTGGAACATGAGAGTCACAGTTGAAGGCAAGGCAGTGTGGAGTTTGTACTAGGCTCTTCCTTAAAGCTTGAATCACAAAGGATCCTTAAAATATTCTGGACATCTTTCTTTTGGGCAATAAACTCATTTCACCCAAATAGAAAGGAATCCAGAGGAGATACATTTTTCAACAAATGTGAACTAGTAAAAATATAATCAACTGGGTGTTTGGAAAACTTATGGATACATCTTCATGAATGTAGCACAGAATGAAGAGCAGAGGTAAGATGACAAAGTAAGACTTGATTCTATGCCAGCTCTGCATTTTTTTACCTGATGAGACCCTGTAAACAATAATCCACCATGGCATAAAGACAGGAGTTAGAGAAACTGACTGTTGCTCAACACCTGACAGGTGCGAATTAGGGTTAGACTGTGTCTACAAGTCCATCACAGTTCTTTGCATTTCAGCAAGATAGAGACCAAGGCTGAGTACTAAAGGTGATAGTCTGTCTGCTAATTGTGGCCCTTCTCCTTCAAAATGCTGGAGCCTCCAGAATTTTAGTTGGGTGCCTGGCTGACCTGCTAGAGATGGCACTTCTTAGTCTCCACTGTCTCTGGTTGTGACCATGGTATGTGATTGAATGTGTCAAAAGTGTGTGGCCAGAGGTGACTTAGAAGTCATGCTCTTCAAGGTCTGCCTTCCTGCATTTCTCACATTTCCAGCTGACAGTGACCTAGATGTGTGCTGCTGAGTTTGCTTCAGTGATGCAGTCACGACCACACTTTCTGGCATGGAAAGATTCAAATTACAAATGACCACATGGAGCTGATGATGGCCAACTTGAGCGGCCTGTCAGCTTTGACTCCCTATCAGCATGGATTGCCCACTTTTAAGTGAACGAAAGTAATTTGTTTTATGCAAGCCTCTGTCGTTTATTCACTATTACAGTAATTAAACTAGTGTTCTAACAAATATATTAGCTTATCAAAGATCATATAACAAGTGGTACAGTGTTTTGCATGCACATGTATATGTACATGTATGCGTATGCATGTGGGCGTGTATACAAGAGTGTGCCTGTGGAGGTCCCAGGGTGCTCTTCCCCCTTATTGTTTGCTCTGGGGTTTCCAAAAGCTTTGCCTCCAAGGGCCAAAATTACATGCTACTACCATGACCGCCCAACTTTTCTATGGGATATGATGTTCTGATCTTTTGCTTGTGGTACAGTGGCTTTACCCTTTGAACCATCTCCCCAGCTTGACATCCTCATCTTCTAACACCCATTCTCTTACCTTCTACCTTACTTTTTGTTTGCCAGGAAGATATATTTGCCAGAGAGCATGCTATTTTTCTCTCAAAGCATTACTGTATTCTAAGAGTGCAGTAGCTTACTTGAAAATAGGGATTTATCCCTCATGATTGTATGTCTGGATTTAACAAATTCAAAACAAATCTCTGAAGATGAGTGTATCTAGTTCTATTATCAGCAATATTTTCTTTTTAGAAGTGAACTCTGTTTATCTACTCTTTGGGGGATCTGACTCATTTTCTATGGAACCTGAGTCTCTCAGGGAGATGTTAAAATTGCTCAATGTTTCAAAAGCAGTTTTCTACAAACATTTTCCTGTATTTGTCTATTTTTTCCCAATCGTACAAGCTTAATAGGTACCCCAGTCCCCCTTGCATCCTCCCCCTTTTTTCCCCTTCCTTTCACCCCCTCCCTCCCTTTCTCCCAGTGCCCCCTCTTCCCCCTTCCATTCCCTGGAGCCCCTATAACTTCTTATGGCCCCCATCTTCCATCTTTCTGTAACTCTTCCTATTCCATTCTAACAACAGAATCCTACATAGCTAGCACCTACTGGTCCATAATAAAACATTGTAATACTTCTATATTCTTCATAAACAGCCAATATTCCAAGGTTTCTAAGACCTCCCCACTGCCCTAACCTCTGTGATCCTTTTCTTGCACCACCACCCTCAATTTACATGGGAGCCTCTAGCTCTTTGATCTGAATATTTCTTGATTAGTTGATGCTCTCATACTATTGGTTACTAAAATAGTTTCAGATCATTCCTGGAAGAATAGCCAGCTTGTGTCTTACAAAGTAACTTTGGGACAGTTTCTTTAGCTAGTCTGTTTCTATAGCTGATGATGCTTTCAAGAGACCTGTCAGCATAAAGATGCTAGCTTCATGATAGTTTTATGTCTTCACAAAAATTATGGACACCCTCTTGTGATTTGAGATACGTGTTTGCCATATTTGTAATATTCTTCCAAGGTCTTTCTTTTTTTTTTAAATAATTTTTTATTATTATTTATTCAACTGTGTGCATATGCGTGTGTATGTGCGCCCGCGCGTCTGTGTGTGTGTGTGTGTCTGTGTGTGTGTGTGCCCGTGTATGTGTAGAACCACGGACGAATTCGCGAACCACCATGGACCGCCTCCACCTCCTTCCGCCCCGGGATTCACAGGCTCCGCCCTACCAGGACCAGAAGCGCAGGCCGCCCCCGCTTCCGCCTGGCGTCTATACGTGGGATCTGGGATCCGAACTCAGGACCTTCCGCCTGCAAGGCGGAGGCTTAACCCCTGAGCCACCTCTCCAGCCCCTTCCAAGGTCTTTCTACTAATCCTCCTACTTACTTCAACACACACACACACACACACACACACACACATGCACATGCACACACACAAAGATCTCACCTCTAAAGAAATGAATAAGATTACACACAATTCAAACCTACTTTCTGTAGCATAGCCACTTTTCACATACAATTCTATGTTCTCCTAAGGAAAGGTATTATGCTTGCATAAAATGTCAAATCATGATCTGTATAACAACAGCTCACACTTCACATAAAGCCACACTGTTGCTGGTAATTACAGAAAAAGTCCTATTTAAGCAAATGAAAAATGTTTCTCTTTTGTACTTTTACAACTATGATTTTTTAAATTATTAATTAAATTTGTTCTTTGACAATTTCACATATGTACATTTTGCACACTGACATTCTCTTTTTTAAAAAATTTATTTATTTTACGTGTGTGTGTGTGTGTGTGTATGTGTGTGTGTGTGTGTATCAAGGGCATTGTGTGTCCCTGTGGAAGGCCAAGGGTGACTTTTATACTCAGCCTGCATTGCTTCTATCTTCTTTTTGCTTTGCTCTGGGATTTGCCAGGCTCTGCCCACCAAGGCCAGTAGTGTAGGTTGCCGCCTCCCCTCTTCCTGCCAATCCTGCTTGCTACTCCCTCTCTTACCTATTGTCATAGCCACCAAGGAGAACAGATCCCTTCTTGCAGTTGTGCTAGGAATCGTTCTTCCTTCCGGCCACCCAGTTTCTTCAACCTTCTAGCCTTCAACTAGACTAAGACTCTAGGAGTTCTCCAGCTTTCAGCCATCACCCACTTGACTACCGAACTGAGCAGCTAGCTATTGGCAGCCATCATTGGAACTACCTCAGCTACTAGCAGCCATCGTTGGACTACCTCAGCTACTGGCAGCCTTCACTGGACTACCTCAGCCATATCTGTAAGCCAACTCAATAAATTTCCTATATATACTTTATTTATATATATATATTCATTCTGTGAATTCTGTGACTCTAGAGAATCTTAACTAATACAGAAATTGATACCAGGAGTGGGGTCTAGAGAAACAGAATTATAAGAATGAATTTTGGCAAGCTTTGTGATATCTGGAGCTGACTTTTTGACCCAATGGAATCTCCAGTGACTAAAGACTCCCCTGGTGGCATGGTGAACTGTTTGGAATGAACCGTTTCTAGAATTGGTAAAAGTAGGTGTGTTGGACAGTCTTGATGCCCCTCTTGCGAGGATTGAGAAGCTTAGTGATTCTGAATATGAAACTTTAGATAAAATGAGTAAGAATAAGGAAAACGATGATGCTGACTGGTTGTTTCTAGCATCTCTCATTAAACTGCAGAAGAGCTCAGAGATGAAAATATCCAACTCAGAAAGCGCATAACAACTTAGAAGTTTCTAAGTGTGCCCTAGAAGAGAATCTTCTCTCTAGTAGCAATAGGGCTCAAATTGCTGAAAATCAAACCCAAACTCTGATTATTAGAGTGGCTGAGTTACAACGTAAATTAAATTCTCAGCCTTAAAAGGTGTCGGTGGTTAAAGTAAAAGCGCTGCTTGGCAAAGAATGGGATCCTGAAAAGTGGGATGCTGATGTGTGGAAAGACCAAACTGATGATGAGGATGAGGACATTGAACCCTCAAATTCTGGTGCGTGCTCTCCCGTCAAGCTGGACTAAGAACTGTAACCAGGAATCGTAAGAGAATAAACCTTTGTTCCCTTAAGTCATTTGATGGTCATTTATCAGCAGTGTTACAGGCTGACTGCAGCAGAATTTGGTACCCAGGAAGTGGGGTGTTGCTGATAAATCCGACTATGGATTTTGTGGCTTTTGAACGGTTCTGCTAGACAAAGTTGGAAATGCTTGAGAATTTTCACTTTGTGGATTTACAAATACCGTTCTTCAGAGTTTAGTGGGCCAGTTGCTGAGAGAGATTATTTGGGCCCAATTTGTGATGAGGGAAACAAGGACTTGGTTGAAGTTGAATTTGAACACGATAGACTGGTTTGCTTGACAGAGGAGAGCTGTGTTGCCAGTCTTAAAAGTTTGGATGTGCAAAGGGCAGGCAGCAGAATATCTGCTGCTGTTGGAGAAATGAGTATCAGTGAAGAAAAACCTAGTGAGTTACACTGGAACGGTGGAAGACATGAAAACCGCTGTATGGCAGGTTCATGGTTTGGAAACTCAAATTCCTTCAGGGGCCGAAAGCCCAAGTTAAAGCCGTTTCTTGCCCTTTGGATGTTTGGCTGACTAAAAGAGGCTTTTCCAGCGTCAGCACATTAAAGTTGGTACAGCTGTAGTTCCAGTGGACTAAGCTGCGTTTCAACTCCACTTTGGAATCTGGCAGTGTCCCCAGGTGGTACTAGTTTTGGTGAACGATTTGAGCGGTTCATGGAAAGCAGCAAAAGCTTGGAACCAAGTGGCAGGCATAGAGTCCTGCAAGAGAAGGTGAAGCTTATGCTTCAGTGGAACCCAGAGTACTATTGGAGATGCCAGAACCGTGGGACTGCTGCTGAGGATGGCTGTGAGTGGAGATTTAGCCTGGTTCAGAGGAACTCTGCTTTTACAGCTTTAAGCTGCAAACAGGGACTGGGAATGCCAAGAATCTTTGAGCCGCCTTGATTACATGATGAGCAGCAGAAGATGGACATTGAAGTACAGGATGTGGTAATTTGCAGGACTTTGATATTAATTTAAATGTTTCTTATTGTATCAAGATCCTTCTGTTTTAATGTTTTATTTGTTTTAAAGTACTTAATTTATTCTGATTAATACCCTTTTAAAGTTAAAAAACTTTGAACTTTTAAAATATTGGAACTGAAGTTTTAATGAGAATATTTTAAATTTGTCCATGGAATGTATTTATATTTTAATATCTGTAGGGACAAGGAAAGGTTACAGTTTAAAAGTGCTATTGTTTTTGTGTCAGTTTGACAAGGGGTGAGTGTCATAGTTAAGCACAGGTGTCAACTTGACTGCTGAGGGTTTGAGCTCTGGGCACAGTTGTAGAGAGTTCATGGTTGAGTTAAGCCTAGAGCAAACCTGAAGGAGATTGTCTAGCTGATGAGAAGGACCCAGCCCATGGTGGGCGGGATTAGACCCTGGATAAATCACAGAGAGCTGGTTGAGAGAGTGGGCATCCTTCTGTATACTTGGCCAGACATGCTGGTCTGGCAAGTAAGGATTGTCCATCTCTCAGCCATTATGCAGTGATGGTGTGGCCAGTTCCCTTGGCCCTGGTGTTGGTGCATGCTCTCCCGTCAAGCTGGACTAAGAACTGTAACCAGAAATCGTAAGAGAATAAACCCCTTGTTCCCTTAAGCCATCTGATGGTCATTTATCAGCAACCATGCAGGTGAACTGCAACAGAAGTATATTAGAAAATGTCATACAATCTGTCTAGCATATTAGCCACAAAGCAAATGTTAGTAGCCATTCCTGGTGCTGTTATTATTCCTGTATATATGAAGAATAAATCCCATCTTGCCTCATGCTATAGTTCCCATTACTTTTCTTTTTTATTCTATTTTTATTCTGGTGTTAGGAATTGAAAATAAGGCCTTGCATGTATTGGGCCAATCCTGCTCTACCACTGATTACCTTCTCAACCTTTGCCCATTGCTTTTCTTAAGAGTTTACACTGTCCTTCAAGGTTGGATTCAGTCTCCTCCACAAGGCTTACATTGCTTGATGCTGCTACCCTGGAAATCTGGGCTAGCTGCATCTTACCCACACATTCACAGCAGCCTGGGCTTCATCACGCCAGTGTCCATAAGCTCAGCAGGGCTTTGTGAATGCACCAGAATGTGCGAGAACGCTCAGTCTATAGTTTTTGGTGTTATTTTGAAATCTGTGGAGTTTCTAGAAAATGAGGTTGCAGAAACAGTGAATAGGGACGGGACTTTGAAGTTTATGTCTGCTTCTGGTTCTGTTCTATTCATTCTGCTTACTGGTCTGGGGGCCATGAGAGGAATAGGGCCACGGTCTCCATAGAGAACGACTCTGCCATGCCTTCCCTCAGTGTGATGGGCTGATGTCCCTTTGAAACCATGAGCCAAGATAAACATTTCCTCCCTAAAGCTGTTTCTACCGAATATTCAGTCTTAATAACACAAAAATAGCATCCAATAGGGAGGTTATTAGATAATTTCCCTTGTTGAATTTCTACTTAGGCCTTTTATTAGCAATATGACTGTCATATAAATAAATATTTGAAAAAATACTTGTACTATGAGATCTACTACTGATTCTTTTATAGTGAGGAAATTCATATCCTGTATGGTAAGACTGAAATGAAAATAGAAATACAAATTTATATTTGGCTGCTGCATGTTAATATACTAATTTTCCTTTCATCTTAGACTAAAACTTTTATTTTCAATCTATATAAGATGGAAAAAAGAGATTTATTCAATTGTATTGACTGTTACAGACAGTAAGACAAAGGAATGATTATAAATATGATATGCTACTATAATTAATTCTTAGTAGTACTTTCATAGGTAGGTGATTGTATACAATTTTGATATCCTTTCTCCATTAAGTACATTTTAACATGTACATTTTAGACATAAGAATTCTCAGAGTATGAATTATAAAGGTTTTAAAAGATGACTCATGATTAAGTTACCTCCTTTCCAAACATAATAATTTTAATTCTCAGTTATTTTTGTACTTGTTTTTAAACATAGGTAACTTTGAATCAAATCTCTTTTCAGAGAAGACGAATATTCATGTATTAAAAGGTACAGTGAATTTTATGTATAAAAATAAATTAATGCTAATAAATAGTTTAATTATCATATGTAACTCATAAACTCTCTTTGAATTAACTTGTGTATACCTGTTGTTTCTGTTCGTCCATGGTAAAAACTGAAGGAAATAATATGGCAGTTCTCCAAAGGGGCGCAGAGGCACCTGATGACCCAGGGATTCTTCTCCTAGGTATGTATAAAATGCAGAATGTTAATGAAAAATAGTTGCAAACATTGAAGTATTACTTTACTCAAAATTAAAGTCTGATAGTCTGGGCATAATGATGCCTCTTACAAGTCCACAAAGTTGGAAGGCTGAGGGAAGTAGATGGAAAGTCTCAGGAGACACAGCTGATACTGCTAAGTCAGCAGGGGGAAGGAATCCAGAGT
The DNA here is from genome assembly GCA_023101885.1 of Typhlomys cinereus. Lineage (NCBI taxonomy): Eukaryota > Metazoa > Chordata > Mammalia > Rodentia > Platacanthomyidae > Typhlomys > Typhlomys cinereus. The sequence continues at coordinate 9,411,017 of JALPQD010000021.1, forward strand.
GACTGTGTGACACAGTGTGTAAGTCTACGCACTGGGAGAGACCTAAGCAATAGGAGCTTTCTTACAGCTGGCAGTCTGGTGACCACGAAAACCATAGTTTAGCCTTAAGATGGGAGAGCATTACAACAGAAGAGTTGGCTTAACATCAGAGCAAGTGGGGGTGGGGAGAACTGCAGTGGACATCATGGATAGAGGAGCCTGCATAGAGTGCGCCGACAAAGGAAGCTATCTTTTCGTGGTGTTTAGATGTTGCTAAGGGTTGTCAGGGAAGTAGGAAAGGAGTGACAGTGTAAAGAATGTCAGGCAAAGGCTAATCACTCTAGGGTCATTGGAGTGGGGAGCTCAGGAGTCTGGATATAAACTGTAATTGAGTTAAGACGGCTCTTGTCCTGGTTCCAAGAATCACCACGTTCCAGGCAGGATGGAGACAAACCATGTCCAAGAGAAATTGAAAGTGAAAGGAGGAGCCTTCAGCCTCACTGAAAAATACTTTTGGACCAAATGTGTGAAACTGTTTCACAAGCAGAAATTCAAGTCAAATTGTATATTACTAATAAAGAAGGCTCTGGGCACATTTGCTGCCTCTGTGATCATATTTTCTAAAGAACCTGACTCTTCACAGCAGAAAAACTCATTAGCAAAAGAAAAAAAAAAGAAAAACTCATTAGCACTGCTTATCTGAAGGGGAAGGTATAAGGAAGTAGAATGGACTCTTAGACTGTATGCATTAAAAACAAACCAAAAAAAAAAAAGTTGCGGGATTGCAAGTCTTTCTCAAACCCCAGGTCTAGAAGGAAGTAGGCATATACATGTGGCTGCAAGCTAGACTGAAGAAAAGACTTGCTAGAAAATGAATTACTCAGTGAAAAGAAAACCCTTAGAATGGGAGAAAAGTACATTTTTATTTGATAAGGACCTTGTCCAGACAGCTTCAAAGAACTCTTATAATTCAATAGGAAGAAAACTCAAACTCAGGCAAAGAACTTTAATAAGCATGTCTCATGAAATACAGGATTCAAGTGGCAATAAGCACCAAGATATTAAAACCAAACCACAATTACATATGACTTTTTGGCCACTGAGCTGTCTATCATCAAACACTGACCAACATTAGAGACCAAAATAACTAGCAGCTGGGGGGGGGTTGGGGAGAGGGTTGAGGGAAATGGAAAGTGATGGCTAATAAGTGTAGGTTTCTTCTGGGGTGATGAAACTGTTCTAAATTTGATTGTGGTGATGACTAACAGCTCTGAATAGAGGGGGCAAAAATTACTAAAGTATATACTTTGAAGGGGTGAGTTGTATTGTGTTTAAATGATGTCTTGGTGAAATTAAGAAGACAATAAGGAATTCTGGTCAGTGGGTGGAGAAGTTAGAAACCCTGTCCATTACAGGACAAGATGATGTGAGACAGCACTGAGACACTACTCGGCAGAACTATACTATGAGGCAATTCTCTTTGCAGAAACACGGGAGAATGGAAAACAGATGTACATGCAAAAACTTCAACATCACTATTCACAGAGACATTGTTCATACCTTAAGGTGAAAGCAACCCAAGGAGTAGATAAATGAAAAATGAGAGATGAACACACAGAATAGTAGCCAGCATGGTACTCAGGCACCATGCTGTAATAATGATGAGTCGAACAGCATTGCTCAGTGGTAGAGTACTTGTCTAGCATATATGAAGCCACTGGTTCAGTCCCCAGGACTTCCAGAAAATTATGTAGTAAGGAAACAAGTTTTAGACTGATGAAAGTAATTTACTGATGAGTTATAGAAGCACTGGGCTCAATGAAAAAAGTCATTAACACTCTCATCCATAGAAAGAAAATCACAAACAGTAACATTGGGAGAATTCCAGTTATAAAAATGTTCAGCATAGCCACCTCCATAAACAGAGAGTAGGTATGTGTGGTCTAAGTATGGAGAAAGAATGGATACATGGGAAGCAATTGTGAATGGGTAGATTACTTTGTGGGATGAGGGATGGATCCTAAAATGAGACTATGGTGGTAGTTGTATGATTCTGTAACTATCCTTGAGACCATGGTGGTAGTTGTACGATTCTGAAACTATCCTTGAATGTGGAAGTTAAATGTCAAACGTGGGGAACTTCCAGGTATGTGGGCCATGCTTCAAAAAGGTCGTAGACCAGAAAGAATGAGTAGTTGACTTCCTGAGACCTTTGATACTTTCATAACCTTTTCTTTCTCCTCTGAATGTGTCTGTCTTCTCCAACAGCTTCTTTTTCTGTGACATCAATGTTTTCTTCTCTTGCTTTCTTTAACTGGCCATATTTTTTGATGGACGTCGCTTATGGATGAATGAATTGAAATGAACCTTTCTAGTTTTCTCACATACACACACCAAAAAACAAATAATTAAATTTGCTTGCTTGATGCTTCATCTTTCTGAGTGACAGGGATTATTGCTCCAAAATTAAGAGCCCAATCAAAGGATTTCCAACACGACCTGGAACAGCCCTTCAAATATAGTCTGGCTATTCTTATATTAGAATTTCATGAGATGTCTTAACATTGGTCTTGCTTGTTTCTGCTGTTGCCCCCCCCAAATCTCCCTAGAGTCTACGAGGTATCATTCATTAAGAAAGCTGCTTCCGATGAACGATTTTTGCTTCTCTTTCTGCCCTCTTTTTCTCTGTTGTGTCTCTAACTCTGTCACTCTGTTTCTGTGTATCTCTCTCTCTTTCTCTCTCTGCCCTCTGTATATGTCTATCTCTCTCTGCTTCTGGGCATACTTCTCTCTGTCTCTCCCTCTTTCTCTCTTTTTTTTCTTTCCAATCTCTCCTTCCCTTTCCAGTCTCACTCCTCCAGAGCTGCACTTAGAAAGCAAAAGAACCCCAGGACAGCAGTGGAGGAGCCCAGAGTGCCTGGAACACCCTGACTTCTCTTTCCTGCAGGGGTCTGGTGTTCATGCTGCTTTTTCTCTTTCCTTTTCTCTTTGCGCTTTGGCAGGAAGAGATTCTTCTCTCTCTCCAGCTCTTCAAGTGAGGTCAGAGACTCAAAAATACCACATGTGTCATTGATTTGGACATTTTCTCAGAAGGGGATTAACTTTGCGAAGAGTTTGGGCGGCTCTGAATGACTCAGATGTAAACGCTGAGTCAATATGTGTTGCTAAAACTGTAGTCCCTACATGTCAACCTTTGGAATATTGGATTTTTTTTTTCAGTTTGGCCAGTACAAGCATTTATTGATCTCTTTAATGGATTCCTGCTGAGTACGGTAATGAAGACAAAGGCAGTCTGTTCTTAGTTTTTCTGTACATTCTATCAGGCATTACTTGATACCTAGAAAACACTGGACTTGGGAAAATGATTTTTTAAATCACATTAAAACCATTACTGACCAACCCTCTAAGGAGAAAAGCACTCTCAGCTGAATCTCTTTTATTCACTAATAAATAAAGATCAAATGCCTCTCAATGTAAAAACAAGTACTTCCTTTGAAATTAGAAAAAAGCCTGTCTTTCCTGTCACTTGGGAAGTAATTTGGTTGTGATCAACTCAGAATATCATTTTAAAAGAATTATTTTGGATTAAACTCTATGGTGATGAGCAAGACTTTGATTTTTTAGTGCAGGTAACATCACAGGAATGTTCTGTGTATTCTCTCAATTCAACCCCACAGTCCTGAGGTGGGAACTGCTCATACCTCCAGTCTACTCAGAAGGAAATGAGGCACAGAATAGACACAAGTGGCAGGACAAGGTCTGAACCTCAGGCAATCCTGTCCAGGAGACATGGCTGCCTTTTCCATATACAGTATTTCTGAGGGAATCTTGTTTAACAATAGCTCACTTTAGTGCAGGGGTGCATAGTGCTGAATCTGAAGATCCTGCCTTCCATTTTCTGGATTCAATTTCTAGGACCCATCTGGGAACCCTGAGCTACTGAAGGGAGACTGCATTATGCCATAAATGTCTTATTTAAATTAGCTAATTGAGACAGATACCTATGTGACTGAAGCCATGGCACTCATGAGGAAGAAGTGGAATCTTAATGCATCAAGTTCTAGTGCCTTGATTTAAAGAATATCTGTGTTTGTGCTCATGATAACCACATTTAAATTTTTTTATTTCATGGGTATGTGTGTGTGGTACAAGCATGTGTGCATGCATGTTTACACATGTGTACATGTATGTGTAATTATACATTCTGATATTAGACATCATCCTAGATCACACTTTGAGACAGGGTCTCTAATCAAGTCTAGAACTCATCATTAGAGGTAGTTTGACTAGTCAGCTCATTCTAGGGGACTCCTGTCTCCATCTTCCACAGCTGGAATTGTAGGGGGCTACCACACCCCTCTGGCATTTTACATGGGATTTAGGGATATGAATTCAAGTTCTCTTGTTTGAGCAGCCAGCACTTTAACTTCCAAGTCATCTCCTCAGCCTCAATAATGAGAGCTGTACATTGAAGAGAAAATTACAAGAACTTATGGATCTGGAGATTCATCATGAATAATTTACTCCAGGCGCAGAAAACAAACCATTTAATTCAGATTGTTTCACAACTTGAAAATTACCTATTGTGGTTCTTCCTGTTTTATAACTGACCTTTAAAAGCTTTATTTTTAATAGAGAAGCTACATCTTTAAGTTGAAAGTTTGAAAACCAAAGGCAAATCCTAGCAAACATGAGTCTGGAGATTCTGTCTTGTGGAGACACTTTGTGTCACCTACTCTGTGGTGCTGACATTTGGGACATAAGCTCTTATTCCCATCAGAAATCCAGGCAGCTATATGAGGATTTGCAGTTTACTTTAGCTTTTTAAAAAATGGATAAAGTCATAGTTTCATAAGGCAGCTGGATGTCAATTGCATTGCTGTTATAACTATGTCAGCAGTGTGTCAGTCCCTATGAACTCTATAGGAACTGACATTTCCTTCATCTTTCTCAAGTTTAGGGCATGCCTAGCACACGGCAGGAAGTGACATCACTGAGATTCCTAGAAGTTATTAGAAGACAAGAGGGTTACAAAATGTTATGACATGTCAGAGTAACTCGAGTTTTATCTCTTTACCACATTTTACATTTTGTATAAAAGCACAGGGTGACCTAAATTCTAATGGGCAATTATAATGGTGAACAGTGCTTGTAAATCACCGGCATCCTCATTTGTTGATATCTGCTAACATTCCTGCTCTGTAGCCTCAGAGTCAGAACACTTGCCAGGCCAGGCCTCCCAGGAGAATGAAGCCTGAGGGTTGCCCACAAATCTGAGCCACACTGAGTTTCATACTGAGCTCCAGGCCAGCTTGGTCTACAGGGATCCCATTTTTTAAGAAGAAGGGCCTGGATGAGGAGAAGAAAGAAGAAGAGAAGGAGCACAACACTGATTTTACTCTGTGTGTGTGTGTGTGTGTGTGTGTGTGTGTGTGTGTGTGTGTGTGTGTGTGTTCAAGTGCTTAGGTCAGCATTTATGTGCTTGGAGGTCTGAGGATCATCTTAGGTATCATTTCTCAGGCATTGTCGACCCTTTTTTCTATGAGATAAGTTATCTCATCATTGGCTTGGAGTTTATTGAATAGGCTAGATTAGCTAGCCAGTGAATCCCAGGGTCTCCCTTTCCCCAGTGTTGGGTTTATAAACATGTGCCACCATACCCAGATTTTTCGTTTTAATCTGTGTTATGGTGATCAAAGTTCCTCATGCTTGCAAGGCCAACATTCTCCTGACTCTGTCATTTCCCAGCATATAACTTGATTTGTCAAAGGAGAAAAAAGTTTTGGCCAGTGATGGGTTGTCTTTTCTTGAGGGAATGTAAGTAAATTTCTGTTCTCTCCAGATGGGGCACCAATGTCAGGCCAAAATAAAAATCCAGCTTGGCAAACCAGTGAGTTTACTGGGCTTCCTTACAGAGCATGGGTGAAGGGTGATTTCAAAAATAACCCCAAATAGCTGCATCACTGTAAAGTCTCTGAAATACTAATTCTTAACACCCAAACCAGGAAGTGACATAAACTTGATTTGGGGAGAATGAGTCAGCTTTGAGAAAAGGATGTGGTTTTTTTTTTTTTTCCTTTATTTTTTCTATGTATTACAAAGTTTCCAAATATTGAAGTGCAGAGTTGCTTTTAGAATTAGATATTGAATCAAGAAAGCAAGCAGCAGATTATAGAAAAGGAAAAAGACTTTATGATGGTCATTGGGAAATCAGATTTAAAGACCAACACTGACATTGCCATGAAGAATAATGCTAAAATTAAAACAACTTTACTTTGGTCATTGGGAAGTCAGATTTGAAGACCAACAGTGATAATACCACAAAGAATAATACTAAAATTAAATGTGGTTCCAAAGATGCTTTACATGTATTTTCCAGTGTGTTTTATAGCAGCTTTCAGAGAAATTAAATTACTACCTAAATACCTGCTTCCTAGGTATACAAGAGAGATAAGAGGAAATCAAAATTTGCATGGATTCCACCATAAATCTATTCATTCATACAGCAAGTATGAAGAGTCTACCATACCCAGTAAAGATGGTTAGAACCCAACCTTGGCAGATGAGAGAATCCTTCATAAAGTTTTACAGATCCAGCACCGCCTCCCTTCAATTTCCCCTTGCAGCTGAAAAGCTGACAAGCCACATCCAGGAGCCTCCTCCTGCCTGAAGCCTTTCACTCCTCACAGCTCTGCAACGAACCAAATCCCATCCCATCCCATCCCCTGCCACCCAGGAATCAAGGTAACCTGATATAGGCAAGCAGCATCTGATCACTTATTAACAAGTCTACTTCCAGAACCCTCCCCTCTCCCTGCTCCCCCCCACAGAAACCTTTGAAAATAGAGCCCTTGGCTTGGTCAGAAAAAGCCGATGCCTCTCTTGGTCTGGGAGGGTTGATGCCTTGCTTGCTTTAGATCAAGCTCTCACCTAAAAAAAACTCTTCTCAAAACTCCTTGCTGTTGAACACACCTTCTCCTTTCTTCTGCCTAACAATATAACAAGCAGTACTTAAGCATCACATAGAATAGGATAGGCATGTAGGCGTGATCCCTGATCTTTAAATGGTTGATGTCTTGTAAAAGAGTTAGGAGGAAAAGTAAACATTAAATAATGAAACATTTAGTGCTTGAGATGGAAAGAGTCAGTTCCCTCTATCCACTCTTTCCAAGAACATGCCTAGGATGGACTAAAGTCATTGCATCCAGGACAAAACACACCATGTAAGTAATGTTGTGTGACAACAAGAGGGAGGTGGAAAGGCTGAGGGGTAGAGTGCAGAGGTTCTGCTCTGAACAAAGTTTTTGGAAAGAAAAGGTGATTCCGCCAACAGATGAAGAAGCAGTAGTGTCTCAGAATGGTTTGCCATTGAGTGCATCAGAAGGTAGCCTTATTTTGGTCTATGCTTAACGTTATGAACTGGTCTGCTTTGTCTCAAATTTGAGCTCAAGAAACTTCTCTGAGTTTGATATTCCAGGAGATTGTTTACGTCTAGCAGCTATAAATGTCAGGTCGGATTCCGAATGCCAGTGCCTCCTCTGTTGCTCTCCTCAAGAGAAGCAAAAGACCAAGATGTCAAAGAGTGGGAGAAAAATCTATATTCTTTATGTGTGTTCAGGGATTGTGTTGTGTTGCTTATTATCTCTCCCAGAATTTTATCCTGGGGAATCTTGCAAAAGACCACTAAAAAGATGCATTTGTTAGATAAGAACTGTATAGGGATCTTGTCATTCCATGTAGAAGAAAGGAATGTTTAAGTGTGCATATATGTGTGGGTATATGTGTCTGTATTCCTCTATTATGTGTGTGCCTTTGTGTGTGTGTGCACATCTGTGTGAGCATGTGTTTGTATGCATGCGTGTATGTGTATATGTGTATCTGTATGACTCTGTGTGTGCCTTTGTATATATGTGCATATGCATGTGTATGCACATGTGTGTGCCTTTGTGTGTCTGCATATGTGTATGCACATGTATGTGAGCTTATGTACATGTGTGCATGTGTGCTTGTTAGTACTAAGGAACAAAATTCTGGATTCCTCTTATTGGAATAACCTGAGGGGATGACACATGCATGCTCAGTGATTGAGCACTCATCCCATGAAGCTGATTAAAAAGTATTTTGGGCCATCATCTATTAATAGGTGCCAGTAGCACAGGCCTCAGATAAACAGGCACTGTCAGTGGTGAGAGTGGAGAGGATGATCATTACTATCTTGGCAGGAGTTAAAATAATAGTTCAAAAATAGTCAGAAACCTAATGAAATACGTCTTAATTTTTCAGCCCCCTCACCCTACCTAAACCCACTGCTCTCCTAGCTTTCTATTTTTACTAGAAAAACTGTATCAGAAAGATGTTTGTGTGCTGAAGATGCTGTCTTGGGTGTCATGGCAACCACTTGTTCTTTATCAAGCAGTTTATGTCAAGATTACACATTTAACAATTTTTTACATGATCCTTAAAATGATGGGTATAGTTGAATAATAACTTTCAGCATAGAAATCCTACTCAGAGACCACCAAAGTGAGAAAAGGATGGGTTTCAGGACTTGAATACGCTTATGAAGAAAAGCTTTCTTTCTCTTTCTTTCCTCACAGACTGACAGGTGCAGAGTCCAGCACCACCACACAAAGGAAGAGACCAGTGTACTGGCTGTGGCATAACTGTCGCTGGTTTCCAGATGCTGCTACAAAACACGGAACTACAAGCTGTTGAGACTCAGTTTCCCTAGCTAGACACTGAAGAATTTCAGTATTGAGAGTTCATAATGGTCCTTCCAGTCTTTTGCTTCTGCAATTGGGTCTCCTCCTTCATGAGCCCGTGTTCAGAAGAATCTTATCCTATTCCCTCCTTGATAGGACATTAAGGTTAAGAGTTTGTGCTTCAGTACCAAGGAATACTGTATGTCATAGTTAGGCACAGGTGTCAACTTGATTGTTGAGGGTTTGAGCTCTGGGCACAGTTGTAGAGAGTTGATGATTGAGTTAAGCCCAGAGCAAACCTGAAGGAGATTGTCTAGCTGCTGGGGAAGACCCAGCCCATGGTGGGTGGGATTAGACCCTGGATAAATCACAGAGAGCTGGTTGAGAGAGTTGGCATCCTTCTGAATACTTGGCCAGACATGCTGGTCTGGCAAGTAAGGATTGTCCATCTCTCAGCCATTATGCAGTGATGGTGTGGCCAGTTCCCTCGGCCCTGGTGTTGGTGCATGCTCTCCCATCAAGCTGGACAATGAACTGTAACCGGACTGTTGTAAGACAGTAAGCTCCTTGTTCCTTTAAGCTGTTTGATAGTCATTTATCAGCAACTATGCAGATGAACTGCAACACTGTAGAAGCTGCTGGGCAAGAGAAATAATCACAGGCCTCATCAACTCAAGAGATCTGCAAGTTGTGATAAAAATCCCCATGACAAACAAGTGACCACCAGTGTAATAGTGGCATGAATACTAAGGAGACAACCAATAGCTTTCTGATTGAACTCAAGACCCACTTATCAGAATGGAACACATTCTTGTTACTGTTAAATAGAACAAGAACCTCAAAAGGGGAAGAAAATAGATCAATAGGGAAAACCAGCCAATGAACCTATAGGTAGGAAGACAATACATCAAACTGCTCTATAAATAGCTACTCTTATACCTATAGATTTGAAGAACACTTAACACTCTGCATAGAAACCTTCTTCTTTGACAGAGGAAGAAGATCTCAACACTCTAACAGGATGCAGCCTAAGGCAGTAGAAGAGCAGTGAAGTGGACAAAAATGACCAGTCATAATGTAAAGTACCAGCAACCAAGCAAGACTCTCCCAGAATCAGGTCAACCTAATCTCTCCCCATCCTTTTTTTTTAAATATTTTTTTATTATTATTTATTCAACTGTGTGCATGTGCGTGCGCACGCATGTGTGTGTGTGTGTGTCTGTGTATGTGTAGAACCACGGACGAATTCGGGAACCACCATGGACGCCTCCACCTCCTTCTGCCCCGGGATTCACAGGCTCCGCCCTACCAGGACCAGAAGCGCAGGCCGCCCCCGCTTCCGCCTGGCGTCTATACGTGGGATCTGGGATCCGAACTCAGGACCTTCCACCTGCAAGGCGGAGGCTTAACCCCTGAGCCACCTCTCCAGCCCCATCTCTCCCCATCCTAGGTATTTGGGAACCTCACAGAAGAGGGGGCAGTAAGATTGTAATAATCTAAAGATGGGAAGATTCACCGTTGGATAAGACATTCCATTCAAGGCAGGATTTAAGCATCAAGGATCTCCCTTCAGTGAGACTTGTTCTTATCAGACCTGCATAATGACTGACATACCAACATGCCCCCATAGACTATAGAGGAACTCAAGAAAGATAAGAACATACAGTGGAAATCTTGGGGACGAAAGTTGAATGAAAGGAAATACTCCTATCAGTGGGGTGGCCTGAAGGGAGATAACTTTGTATGCTACAAGAGGCCTGAACCCCCATAGGAGTAGACAAGCCAGAGGGAACCCTGGGGTCCATAGAAGCAGATAGGCAGGAGGGTGTGAGAGAGTGGGATGGACTGATAAAAAAAAAAAAAAAAGGGAAGGGAATGGGGGGATGGAGGGAAGCAGCGATGCTTTTAAAACTAGAAAAATAAATACAATTAATAAAAGAGTTTGTGCTTGGCTGGAGAGATGGCTCAGAGGTTAAGACTCTACCTCACAAGCAGAAGGACCTGAGTTCAGATTCCACATGAAAATGCCAGGCAGAAATGGTGGCAGTCTGCACTTCCAGCTCTGAAAGGCAGAGTGTGGGAAATTCCAGAGTAAAGCCCTCTAATACACACACACACACAGACGTGCACACACGTGCAAGAATAAAAGGAGTTTATGCTTAAATAGAGCCTGTTTAAGTAGGGTTTAAGTAATCCTGGCTAAGTTCACTCACATGTATCCTTGTAAACAAGTCTGTGTGTCTTTGGGAAGGTTCTTCATTTGAAAGATGGAACTTATAAAAGTGACCATCTCAGAGGGTTGGTGGGGGAATTGACACAAGCTTAGCTTTGAATCTACCTCAGATGTGACATCAGTTATATGAGACATTATGCATGAAACTTGTTTAGTATTGTGCTTTACCCATCAAAGCAACCAATAAATATCAATAATGTCTATGACATTCTTAAAAGGCATTTTTTCCTTTAAGATATTATAGAAACAAAAAGAACACTTTTAAAGAAAATCTGAAATAAAAAATATTTTCAAAATAAGTGCATAAGGCATATTTCCTGAATGACTGACACATGAAACACTTTGTTACATAGTGCATACTACTTCATATCATTAACCTGTGCCACTGGGATTATTCAGCCTGGGGATCCAGGGTCCAATGCTTTGTAGGAACCACCGTTCTTAGCTTTATGATGCTCTGGCACAACTCTATAGAGAAGAGGCCACCAACTTCTAAAGAGAGCAGGCCAACCTGGCTTGCTGGGTTTTCATACTATATCTTTAATATTCTTATTTAGTTCCTCTAAAAGCTTTCTTAGTTTTGCTGTCCTATTCAATTACCAACTTACATAGGAGGAGTCACACCTGTTTTTCCTTCATACTACCTGCCAATCACCTTTAGTAGCACTTATGAAGAATAAGCATCCCTCAGGATCATGGTTATGTTTGCCGCCTTTGAGTTTAGTTTGAGAATTTGATTTGAGAACCACTTCATGCAGGTTATTAACTAGTTACAATGTAAGTAACAGTTAAAAATTCAAATATTGGGCTGTAGAGATGACTGAGGGGTTGACTGCGTCATAAGGAGAAGGTCCTGAGTTCAGATCCCAGGTCTCACATGAAAAGACCAGGCAGAAATGGATGTGGACTTCACTTCTGGCCCTGGTGGGCAGAGCCTGGTAAATCCCAGAGTGAAGAAGCATAGAAGAAGTAGAAACAATTCAGGATGATTCCTGAAGTCACCGTTGGTCCTCACAGGGACACACAGTGCTCTCTGATACACACACACACCACCACCACTATCACTATCACCACCACCACCAACAACAACAAATAAAGTTAATAAAGATAATAGAAAGAAAAAACCTCAAATATTGTAGAAATAAATGATCTATTTGGTTGTATTTCATAATCTCATCCAGAGATAGTCCCTATAAATTTAATTTATGCCCTGTAAATTTGTCCTATAGTTTGGTTGGTTTGATTAGGGCAAACACATAGGTTTAAAACCACAAACAATTCTTTTTCTATCACAATGAATGCTAAGGTGAAAAAAATGACAAAGTGTATGATTAAGTTATCTGATATTCTGTTAAAAGGTAAAACTTAGAAAGACAGTAAAAAGATCCATATTTGTCAGGGACTTAGTGGAGGGAGAAAGGGACAACTCATTTTTAGAACAGAAAAACCATTCTATATGGTATTATGATATGAACATATGTCGTTGTACATTTGCTAAAATCCCCACATGCACAGTACGAAGAATGTTTTACAATGGCCAGTAGGCTTAATAATAATGCTCTGTGTTGATATTGGCTCATAATTGTAACAAATGAGTAATTCAAATTTGAGCTATTCACAATAAAGTAAGAGAGGTTAGAGGTGCACAAATTATGTGTTACCCATTTAAGTTCTGTGCAAAACTAAAATTGCCCAAGAAAATAGTCTAATTTTTTATTTTTTTAGAGTTTCATACAAGAATAAATCAAATTTGTCATGTTTTCAAACTTTAAATTCCCAATTCCATCCTCCTTCCTTTTCTCATTAAAACCCTTTCCTCTTCTCTACCCTTCTCCCACCTGTTTCATGTCTTTTCATATGTGTGGCCCACTGAGTTTCACTTGATTTGCCTTTGAGGGCATATGCCCAAGAATTTGCTGAACATGAGTCACATATCAGTGGTTATATCATTGAGGAAATCATCCTCCCTTCCTCATGGTTGTCATCAATCCTTATCAGTCTTTCAGGGAAGTGAGGCCTCCTGAGATCTTTCCCCTTTCGTGGTGAAATGTTGATGGGTCATATTCTGTACAGATCTTGTGGAAGTATTTACAGCTACAGTGAATTCATGGATATAGCTGTTCCTCCATGACCAAAAGACAGTGTCTGGTGTACCCCTAACCCCCTTCAGGCTCTTATTATTTTCCAAAATGTCCTTTGAGCCTTAGGATATGTAGGGTTAGATGTCCAGTTTCGGGTGGGGCTGGAGAGATAGTCTATTTTTTTCTTTTAAAGATCAGCGTGAGAAGTCCAAGTCATTGTGGAAATTGTGCTCTTTGTGGTCACTCAGGGATCCAGATGCCTTCCAAGTCATTATTTTGCCACTCTGGAGTACTGTCATATTTGCATGGCTAGCCAGGGTCACCATGGGTCTAGACCTGCACACTTTTCCAATTTTCCAGTGTTCTATTTTGAGAACTTAGTCACTTGACCTGACTGTAGGGAATACCAGAAAATGTCAACATAGATACACAGGCAGGAGTCAGGAAACAGGTATGAATAGATTTTAATCAATGACCAGTCTCCCTTCTCTCAAATTAGCACCCATTTTTATGTGTTTTATATATGTGGTTATACATTGTAATTGTTTGCAAAAAATAAAATGATACCATAACATATATTGTTCTGCCATCTTATTTTTTAATTTCAGATTTTTAAGACGTATCTGCATGCCTTGCAGCTACCTTATTGACTGTGACAACTATAGACAGTTCAATGTGCAGATTTATTTTGATGCTTTATCCTATCTCTGATCATAAACTTTCATGTTACTTTATACTTGTCCATTTCACATCTCCAGACTGACTCAAGTTCTTAATTGGTATGTTCTCATGGTTGCCAGTGTTTGTTCAATGAAAATTAAACAATATTTAATTATAGATTTGAATTGTTTGTTATTGGTTTCATTTATCACTTTAAAGTAGTTTTGAAAAAAAACATGAGTTGTGTGATTTGTCATTTTCTGAGATATGGACTTGTTGGGAACTATCTCACTCCTACATCTATCTTGATCATTGGTACATCTCTAGACCCTTCCACATAACAGGTACTCTGAAAATTAGCTGGATGGATGGATGTGATGGTTTCTCATAACCATGATAGAATAAAAAAGGAGAAATTTCTTTTGTTGGAGCTTCAGTTTCCATCCATAGTTGGCCATATATGTTTGGATACCATGATGGCAGGACTCACTGAATTTCTCCATTTTGCCCTTTATTTCACCCAGGCTCCAGACTATGGGATGGCACAACTCACACTCAGGGAAGATCTTCCTAATTTAGTTAAACCCCTGGAAATATTCTTCTGGACACACCCAAAGGTGTGATTTGTTAACCTAATTTGAGAGAAAGCTGAAAATCATAAAATAGAGACTCTCTTTAAATAATTATATTCACTGGGTTTTATATTGTAAAATTCTCCAACATTATTTGTTGTTTAATATAGAGCTAAAGTGTGCAGTTATGTGGCATAAGATGTATAGGGATGTTTTCAATAGTCCAGTAGATGTATGCTTGGCACATGCAAAGTCCTTGTTTCCCTCCTCAGCACCAAGCAAAAGCTACAAACAAAACCTAAGAGGAAATGATAAATGTTTCAGAATGGGTTTGAAAGTACTAAGTGGTACAGACCATGGATCATATTTCAAGTCTGTGAGGATGTCTCATAGACTCAGTACACTTGCTGTGTACCTAGCCTCAGACCAAAAAACTGAACATTATCACTACCCTTAGAAGTCTGCTAATTTTTTCATTTGTGCAAACACCTGTCTCAATTATGTCAGCAAATTTGACCTTTGATATTAATAGTGACATATATTATTATTATTATTGATTTTTGTTATTGTTACTGATGCTAGGCTTGAACTCAGGTTCTCACATTATGTTACACTTCTAACCATAATATGCATCCAAGATGAATGTATTTAAACCACACTTACAGACAGCTACATTTCCTTCAGTGTCCTAACACATACTTTAAAGAAAGATCAGCTGAGACAAATAGACAGATAGGTCCCTCACGTCATAGACAGCTAAAATTAAAGTCCCTGATCACGCAGCACATTCTTTGAGGTTTCTAGATAGTGCCAAAAGCCAGCTGAGAACTCGGTGTAACAACCGATGACGAAGATGATTAAGGTCCATAGGCTATTATTAGAGTCAAGTATGTGCTAAATGTGTAAGCAGGCTATTAAATAATCCCTCTGGATGAGGAAAGAGAGAAGGAAAGATGGATCTCAGTCGCTGGAACTTTCTCTTTCCAAACTGTACCCGTCACAGTCCAAATCTAGCGTCAGCCCTAATCACATTGGTCTGGGTGCTGGACTGTGCGCATCAACCTCCTGGACAGTCTAACAGCAGAGGGCTGTTCATCTTGGAGTGACTCACTCGTTGCTCTTCATAAAGTACTCCTGGGGAAGAAAGGAGGAAACACATGAGTCTGCCAGAAAAGTTCCAGAAACTTCACCAAGCAATGTGTTTCTTTACTTAGGTCTTTCGGCACATTTACTTTGCCTTCGAATGTGATTGCTGTATTGTTAGATCTTTTTTTTTTTAAATGCCACAGTGCATTGTGAGTTTTTTTTCGTTTGAGTAATAATTAGCATCTTACACAAGAATGAAAGACAAGCATCTGTTAACCATATAAATGGAATCAAAGCAGTCGCCTGCACAACTTACCCATGAAAGCAAAATCAGCCACATAGCAAAAACAAGTCAATGGCAATACAATTTGAAATAGGATTGATCTTCGCCCCAGTTCTTAACACAAAGTTCTTACATCTTTTGCAATTTCCCAAATGACAAGGGCAACAGAAGTATCTTTTGCTATGTCTGGTTTATGAGAAAATTGGCTAAAAATCTTGGAGATTTCCTGAGAATAACAGTCTTTGTTTCAAACCCTTTGGATCACATTGGAATAGATGCTAAAGGGAAACAAGGTGGGTGGGATCCATAGACAGCCTTAGGATAGGTCTCCAGAAAGATCAAGTGACTAGGGCATTAGCAGATTGGATCCTTCAGAGTTGCATGCCAACCTTCAAGACAGGAGGCAGGAGTATAAAGACCCCTATAAAAAATCTTGGGCAATGAGGCTGGAGGGATTTCTAGTTAGCATGTATGTGGAGGGATTTCTAGTTAGCATGTATGTGCTAAGAGGTAGTCTCTGCAGAGGAGATAGTGGAAGCTCCTTGCTTCCTGCCCTATCCATCTCTTCTAGCTTCTCATCTGTGTCTTTTGTAATAGACATGTTGCACTTTGAATATGAAACGTCTTTTATAGGGTCATGTGTGAAGCAGCCAGCAGTACTGTTGGGAGATGTTGGAAACCACAGGAAAGGGGACCTGCCTGGAGGAAGCAGGTTACTGGTGCATGATTCTGAAGGTATCACCCAGTCCCTAGTCCCTTCCCCTCTCTGCTTTCTGTCCACAGTGAGGCGAACAGCCTTCTCTTTCACATGCTTCCAAGAATCACGGGTGACCAGTGACCATGGAACAAATCTGAAACAGCAAAATCGGTCTCTGCACCCTTAAGCTGTTTTCTCTCTTGAATTTTGGTCCCAGTTTTGCAAAAGTAGCTAATACAAAACAGACCAATGTGTTTCACCAAGCTCTGCAAGAATTTTCACAAACTAATCAGACCCCCAGGAACCTACCAGGGGCAGTCGGTCTGTCAGGAGCACTGGTGACTCTCACCCACAATTGACATGTGGGGCTGAGCCTTCCGCTTGGGACTCTGTCTCTGAATAAATAACACCAGAGTTAAATTATAGAGCACTCGGTTGGTGTCTGCTGGTGAATTGCTTGATGCGTGGAAACTCCCACACACCAGATCACAAAAGCTTTCTACATTGCAGTAATGTACAAATAGAAGAAAGAAAAGAAAGCATGTTTCTCTCTCTCTCTTTCTCTCTCTATTCCCCCCCCACACATACACACACACACACACACACACACACACACACACACACATACACACACACTTTTTAAATTATAGTCCTAAATGTACCAAATCATCATAAATTTGACTTTCAGTTTTGGCAGACTGCATCTGCATTCTCCCAGGGAATGGGAGAAACTATCTAAAAGACAATACAAGCTTGAAAAATAAACTTTAAGACAATCAATTTCTTGGGCTGGTGAGAAAGCTCAGTGAGTAAAGGTACTTGCCTTCAAGTTTGATGACCTGCGTTTAATCCCGAAGCCCACATGTTGGAACTGTGGAAGCCCACATGGAGAGAACTGATTCTATCAGCGTGTCAGTGCCATGGTACATGTGTGCATACACATACAAGCACACACACACACACACACAGATGTAAATAAATGTAATAAAAGATTAAAGATTCTTCTTAAACTTCTTATGTGACAGGCTTTATTCATCACTTTCCTGTTTTTCTCTCATGGGCATGTGATGGATCGCTGCCACTTTGATCTAATAGCTGAGGACATGAGTGAAGTGAATTGCACTCAGGGTCGTGCCTGCTGGTAGGGAAAGGGACATATAAGTCAAGACTGTTGGTCTTCAAAAGGTTCCTTGCTCACAAAGCATGGGCTACAAAATGACTGTGTATTCTCCCAGCTTATCAGTTAATCCTACAACAGTTGGCCTATAATGTGAGTGGCCTTGTAAAAACCAATCCGTAGGGAAAGTCCCTGGGAACCAGCTTCCCAGGGCAGGGCAGGAACATGATTAAGGATCAAGCAGGTGAGTGATGTAGAGATGGAATCTGAATCTGTCTTTCCCATTACGCGATATGACTTCCCTAAAATGAATTCTATCAGAAAAGTCATATTGTCCTGACTTAGGCTGTTTCCCATAGTTAGAACTGAGTGTCACAGATTGGGAAATGTATAAATACAAAAAGGTTTGCTTGCTTTACAGTTCTGAAGCTGAGAGGTCCAAGGTGTCTGTGGTGAAGTCTCCTTATTGAGACAAACTGCCTTTAAAGTCAGAGGTACCACAGGTCACCTTGAGGTGAGACAGCAGGCACACCTTCTAGGATCTTTCTTCTTTGTTCTTTTGCTGCTCTTTTTGTTTTTTCTTTCTTTCATTTTCTTCTTTCTTTGTTGCTCAGGATGCCTTGAATTCATGATCCTCCTGAAGGCTGGAGTACAAGTGTTAATCTGTTTTTCCCTCTCCTCCTCCTCCTCTTCTTCTAAAGGCACCAGTCCTTCATGAGCCCCTACCCTCATGACCTCATGAGACCCACATTGCCTTTTTAATCCCTACCTCCCATACAGCTTGGAGGACTAAGTTGCAATTATTGATGGGGCATGCAAAGTACTTGTGCAAATATAATCTTTATGAGTCCCGGAGCACATGGTTCTCTTCAATAAAGTATGTGGCTTCATTGACTCATGGGCTCCAGGCATAAATACAATTGAAGCCCGCATGGTATATTACTACAGGTGGAAACATAAAGACTGTTTCTCCCCCATTACTCAAGTTCCATCCCGTAGTCAGTAGCTTTCCCTCTCTTCCTCCCTTTTTCTTTCTTCCCTCCTCTCTCTTCCCTCCTTCCTTTATTCTCCACTCCCTCTCTCTTTCCCCTTTCTTTAGCTTTCTGTTGTGTGTGCCTTAACTTTCCTGAAGAAAAATTCCATCTCCCTATTCCAACTCAGGCTCCAATCAACCTCCAACTTCTTATTTCAGGTATGTTTTACCAAGAACCAGGGTAGAGGGGGAACGTTGTGAAGTCCAGGGGCAAAGAGTGTGTTCCTCTGGGAAGAAGAGTGAGTTGAAGGCTAGATGAAGTACAAAGGAGATTTTTTTTTTAAAGCCTACTTCTTTGGATGGAGCCTCAAGTGAAATCTAAAAATGTGATGTAAGTCACAACCTAAAAATAAATGGATTATATTTTCTTTCTTTTGGTGAAAGGGTACACTTAAAAATATCTGACTTATAGAAGTAAATTTCGGGGAAATCATTTAACCATATGCTGATAGCTTAAGAAATGTATGCTTTTACATTTTGTTTGATTTGATGTTTTTGTCTACTGTGTTGCTTTTGTAACTTTGCTTTACTCTTAAAATAACCATAATAGAACGTCATTTTTCAAAGACAAATATACCTCCAGCACTTTAGAATGTAAAGCCTAGGCAACTCAAATATGACAAACGATTCAATGTTGGGGAAAGTTTTCAGCAGCAACTTCAAATTGTCTTAAATTCAAACCAGTGATTATTTCCCTTTGTATGCCAAACATTTTTTGAAATGTAAAAAAATAACTACCGCATTGATCCAATTGGTACTTAGCTTATCCAAATGTTAACTTTTTCAGGAAAAAAATATCAGTTTCCTTGCGATATATGCATTTGAAGGTTTACATCAATATAAATGGATGGTTCTCATACTGAATTCCATTTTTCCCTCCTAGGAAATAACTCTGGAATTTCACGTTGAACTATGTTAAGAAATATGGACTAGTAAACAAGAGTGTGAGTGAGTGATACAATTTATGTGTGTGGGATATGTATATGTGTTGGTATGTACCTGTGTGTGGGTATAAGTGTGTGTAGAAGAAGGCACTTGTTTGCCTGTGGAGGCCCAAGGGTAACTTCATAAATCATTCTAGATTGTTCTACCTTGCTTTGCTCTGAGAAGTACAGGCCACCACTCTTTGCGCTCAGTGTTTTTTAAGTGGGACCTCTGATCTAAACTCAGGTCTTTTTGCTTTTGAGGTCTGAGCCATCTCTCCAGTTGGACAGATACACTTTTAATGAATATATTAACCTTATGAAATTATTTTAAAGTTTTGAATCTATGTTTCTGAAACCCATGTGTCTGTTAAAGTTTTCTTACAAAGCATCCGCTAGAAAGAAGACAGCTGCTTCCTATACAAATGAAGCCAAAGACAACATTTCTCAATGGTTGAAGTTATGAAGTGCGCCAGTGTGGCTTCATCAGGATAGTGTTGGTTTTGTGGGTTGTGTGGTTAATTCCAGAGAAAGTTGTAATAGAAATCTGCATCAGCTATTTCAGGGCCACAGCTTTGCAGTAACTAGGCCTGCGGTTTGCATATGAATCATCCCCATCCTGGCAGGAATTCTTCTCTGATTGGAAAGATGCTCATAGAGGAGCTCATGGACCTTCTGTTCCATTGAAGTGAACCATCATGGTCAAGACAGTTTCTACAACCTGATCATCACTGGATACCCTCACTGCTGTTTGGAAAGTCTGATAAGTTCTAAAAACTAAGGATAGAGTTTGGTGCATGGAATGCAAGAATGTGCAGTAATTGTCCCCTAAATTGATGCTAGTCATATCCTTCCACAGACTATATTTAATTCTGGGCTTTTCATCTAAAAGAAGAGGGAAAGCTTGGAGAGAGTTTAAAGGAAAGCCATAAATATGATGATAGGTTTGGGTAACCCACCCCATGGGGAAAGCTTCAAGAGGCATTGAGCATTCGGCCTGTGGAAGAAAACAGCTGCAACTTGCAGGACAGCTACTGACTTTATGACCATCTACAGAGAATTTAAGTTAAACATGAAACATCCTGACCATGCGATTGTTTTCCCAACAGAATACAGAAAAGCCCTTGGCAAAGAACCCTTAGAAACAGGGGAGATCTTAAAAAATAGATCTACCATATGATCAAGCAAGCCAACTCCTACGAATGCATCCGGAAGAACCCAGATCTACATACCAAGGAGATTCCTCCACACCCCTCTTATTTCACAGTGGCTAATAAGACCATCCACACATGAATGGGTAAAGAATGCATGGAGTAGAGCTTATTCAGCCTGACAAAATTTTGGCAGCAACTGTATAGAGGACATTTATTTGATAAAATGAAGTAAAGTCAGGCACAGAAAGCCAGTACTGCATATTCTGCCTCTTAAGTTGGAACTAAAATATGTAAGTAGAATAGTGATTCCAAAAATTGGAAAGGGTCAGTTGGGGGAAGGGAAAGAGAAATTTTATTCGATCAGTGCAGGAGCTATCATACTGAACCTTAGTATGTTTAGTTAATATGTGAAGAGGAAAGGAGGGAGGGAGGGAGGGAGGGAAGGAGGAAGGAAGGGAGAGAGGAAAAGAAGAAAGAAAGAAAGAAAAATTTCAATTTCTAATTAGAAGAGAGCTTTTATCTACCTGATACAAAGAAAATATCAACTATCTTTTGAAATTTCTTTTAGTTTCACAACCATTTCACACAAGTGATTGATTAATGCTGGGCTGCAAATGCCAAGACCCCCAACCTCTAAATAAGGTCAAAGGTCTCAGGCAAGCCCTGATGATACAGACCAGTAACAACCTTGTGGCAATCCAGTAAAGGTGACTTAAGAAGATGACAGTGTTGATGAAGGCAAGAGTCCATTCCTGTGGGTGTTTAGACCAAATAATGAATTGCTAGAAAATATAATGCCCCCAGCTGCAGCCTGACTTAGCTGGCAACTCTATGCAATATAGGACAAATCTCAGGGAACTGTGCTGACTATAAAGACTTAATTATTGTTATAGATTGAATGTTTTTGCCCGCCTCCTCCAAACCCACATGTTGAAATGCTAAGGTGAGAGGAGGTAATTAGGTCATGAGGACAGGGCCTCGTGAATGGGACCAGTCATAGAAGTTTAACATACATGTGATCCTTCTCCCTGGTCGCTATCATGGAGTGCTGTGGTTTAACTCTCAAATGTCTCTTACAGGCACATAGTTCACAAACTTGTTCTCTAGCAGATGAGACAATTTCAGGGTGAATCTAACTTTAGGTGGTGGGTCCTAGTTGGAGGACTAGCTGAGGCATGAATATTAGAACCCCAGAACCTTCTCACACTCCCTCTGTCATGAGCATCAGCTGCTTTCCCTACCATGATGGACTAAAATACAAAAATAAATTTTTCCTCCCTGCAATTGTTTCTGACAAATATGTTAGTCATGACAACAAGAAAGGAATGGATAAGCTGAGTGAAAGGAGCATCTTTTGATTCTCATAATGAGTTGCTCTGGCAAAAGTGGAGCTTAATCTAAGAAATGACTTAGGGCGAACCCTTGTCTCATAGTCTCAGGAAGGAGTTGATCCCTAGATGGATCACTGTGAATTGAGGTTAGTAGGTTAGAATTTGGGGCTGGAAGACACTCAAGGTTAAACTTTAGAAAATACACTTGAACTCTGAGCTTTGAGAAGCTCCCAGTTGCTGAATATGTAGGGGTGTTGGGAAACCCATGGGCCCATAGAGGTCGTAGGAGCTCCACACCCTTCTCTACCTCATCCTGGGTGGCTCTTCATGTGACACTTCTGCACCTTTTAAATACACTTTGCAATAAGCTAAAAAATATAACCAAAATGTTTCTTGAATTCTGTGAGCCACTGCAGCAAATTAACTGAATGAGAGGGGAGGGGGTTCTTGAGAACTGCTTTACAGCCTGCCCATCAGAATCACCCGAGACCTGAACTTGTCCAACTAAAGAGAAGAATCTTGTCTGGGATTCAACCCTTAGCCTGTTGACCTGCCATTGTATTTAAATAATATCCAAATTTAATTGAATTATAAGACGCTCTACTGGTGTCTACTAGAGAATTGTTTAATTGTGGAAAAAAATAGATACACACACATACATGCACATCTCATCTAATCACAGAAGTGAGCCATGTAAACAGAAAGAAAGCTCAGTTTTACCCTTTATATTAACTTCTAAAAAGTTGCCTCTGTTGACTTTTCGATCATAGGAAGACAGTAAGTAAATGTCTTCTTAGAACTAAGAAGCTGGTCCCCAGACACCAAGTCTCCTGGTGTCTTGATCTAGAACTTTCCAGCCTGCAAAACTGTAATAATAAATTGCTGGTGTTCATTAACTACCCAACCTACAGTGCTTTGTTATAGTAGCCCAAACAGACCAAGACAGTTGAAGACTCATAACTCAAAAAACAGCTGTAAAATTTGCAATAATAAAGAAAATGTAGTTAAAATTACAATGTTATGGCTAACATGTTGCTTTATTTGTAGCCTATGACTTGACATTTATTCTGACCCTGTGGATTCTCAGTGACTTCAGTCTGTGTACTCACCAGGATATAGGCGATAAGCTATCCTCATGCACAGAAGTGTTAGTGAGAACACAAGGAAAGGAATTCTAAGCATTTCTTTGATATTAAGATATCGTAAAATCCTCTCTCATGAAACCAAAATATAGTAAAGAAATACATTGTGTTTGCTAGTAAAGCCATACTGTTCATTATATTGAATTTGTTACAATTATTTTTATTTATTTATTGTTCATGTGTCTCTGTGTATATGCATGCATATACATATGTGTATATGTGTATGAATACAGGGTGACACTTGCCATAGCATGTATGTGGAGGTCAGAGGACAATTTGTAACAGTTGTTTCTCTTCTCCCACAATGTGGGTTTCTGGGGATTTTTTTTTTTACCTGCCTAAGCTATATAATGAAGATTTTTAAGACTACAATGATATACTACAATGCCGGGATTATAAAATATCAAACAAAAAAATCAAGATTCCATTTTAAATAAAACCTTAACAATAAAACAAGTATATTTTCAAACTCAGACCACCTAAACTTAGTAGAAAAATCCAAAATATGGAACAGTTGTTCAAGACTACTGGAAAAAGTCACCTCTTCTTACTACACTTGATCTTAGCCAAAAGGCCAAGAAGCGATACCTCTTCTTACTATTAGAGACATAATTTAAAAATAAGAAGTAAAGAAAAATAATAGACAAAACAAAAAATAAATCTGAATTGGAGTCCAGATGTCTTAGTTTCTTTTCCTATGGCAGTGATAAAATACTCTGACCACAGCAACCCAAAGCAGACAGGGTATATTCTGGTCCACGGTTCAGTCCTTGTCGGAGAAGTCATGGCAGCAGGAGCTTGCAGTCACCGGCCACATGGCATCCACAGTCAAAAAATGAGTGAATGTTGCTATTCAATTCTCCTTCAGAATTGATACAGTCCGGGGTCCCTGGCTGGTCCCTTCTGCATGACTGGGTCTTGTTATCGCAATTAATGTACTAAGATAATCTCCCAGGTATGCCTAGAGAATCTTCTATTAAGTGCTTCTAGATCCTAACAATTGACAATTGAAATTAACCTTCAGACCAGATGAGGAAAAATAAAATTTGACCATAAGATATATTGGAACAGAGGAGAAAATTTACTATAGAACACATATCTGGTGATAGTGCACAATAATGTTAATTTTCTGCTTACAAAAAGGGTATCCTTACTTTTAGACAATTCTATCTCCCTCTTTCTGTACATATATGCACAGCGTATGCTGAAGAGCCAGCAGAATCCTTTTTTTATAGAAAATAGAGCAGAGAACTTAGTAAAACAATTAAGTAAACCAAATGTATGATGTATTATGTAAGTATTAATGAATATATATAGACAGATCAAGAAAATGTCACAAACATTTAAAAATTATGAATTTAGGTAAACAGCTTGTATTCACTGCAATATTCTTGAACTTTTCTATAGTTCATTAAATTCTCAAAATAAAAAAGGATAATTAGAGACATGAAATTTATTTAGAAGAGTACCAGTTAACAAACTTTAATAATTAAGAATCTATACAGTGACACAGTACTTGAATTAATAAGAAACACATATTTTCTGGATGACCATTTTCTCTTAGCAATTTTACAATTTATGAACTGCTACTCAAGAATTCACTTTAAATGCATAAAAAAGTCCACAACTAGGAGATTAAGTGCCACAGGATTAAACAAAAGGGATAAATACAGGTTGAGCATTTCTGAGTCAAAAAAATCTGAAACCTGAAATGCTCCAAGAATCTGGAATTTTCTGAGCACCAACATGATAGCACAAGTGGAAAATTCCACATGTGACCTCATGGGATAGTTCACAGTCAAAACATGTATGTACTATAAATATACAAAATTACCCTCAGGCTACATATCTAAAACACAAATGAAGCAAAGATGAAGCTCATGTTTATACTTGGGTCCTACCTCTATGCTATTTCATTATGCCTATGAAAACTCCAAAGTCCAAGAAAGAACACCTAAATGTGGAATATTTGAGCTTCAAACATTTTAGATATGAGACACTAGACTCGTGTCATAGAAACTGCAGTGTATAAACATGGGACCCAGAATTCTTTTTAACTTTTTTTTAAAATCTCACCGGTGTTTGCCTACATGATTATTTCTAGTAGTTAACATTAATAAAAGTTAGGGACATAATTATAAAGATGCCTTGGGTCTCCAAACTTTAGGTGGCAGGTCGTGTGTGTGTGTGTTTGTGTGTGTGTATGTGTGTGTGTGGTGTGTGTACACAAGAGAGTACTTGAATGTGTATGCCTGTGGAGGACTAAAGGTACTTCAGAAACCATCTTGGATTACTCTACCTCTTTATTGTTTCACTTTGGGGTTTTCCAGACTCTGCCTTCTAGGACTAGAATTGCAGGCTGCCCCTATAATCATTTGACATTTTTTTTCCTGTGGGATCCAGGGATCTGAATTCAAGTCATTTTGCTTGCAAGGCATCTCTCCAGCCAGTTAACTCTTTTTAATATTGAACAGAGTTTACTTAACATTGTCCATAGAATGTATCCAAGTGATACAAGCTGTCACAATTTTAAAATATTTAATGCTCCAGCTTTTTTAAGTGCAAATGCTTGATGAAATTCAATTCCACTTTGCCAGCATTACTCTTTTTTATTGGTCTATCGTGATCCAGCCATATTTGTTTGTGATTTGGCAGATCTGTAGCAACGTGCATATTTTATATTGAGATTTGAGAATCCTTTTGGAATGCTCTAAACTTGTTTGGCTTTGCTGATTAAATTCTTTGTCGGATGTTTTGCAGAAAGAATTCAGCTGGATCACAAAGTGCTACGCCCAGTAAATGCTTCAGAAACACAAGCTGAACAGAGCATTTTGTCTCTGCTCAGGAACGGTCTGAGTCACAAGATGACTTGTTGGGTCTTGAGAGCCTGCCTGTGTGAAAAGAACAGGCTGGAGTTGTCACAGCAACTGTGTGTGGCATGTTAATTTCAAATCAAGTTTGGTACATGTTTTAGGGCTTTTTTCATTGTGATATTCACAGTACAAGATTTCTTTGGAAACAAGACTCAAACCCTTTTTGCTTTGCCATTAGGGGAGTGAACAATTAAGGGAGAGACGGGATTGTTAAACTATTTTGGGGATCATGCAGCTCACAATAAGAAGCAGAATATTATATAATGCATTGGGAGAGTCCCACTGTGCTTTGTGGAGGAAAAGTTCAAAGGTTCTCTGAGTAAACGCAGTGGAGATACCTACTAATTACGATGCGAGTTTTTCTGGAGGAAAAAAAACAACAACAAGAAGTCCTATACCATGGATGCATTTGAAGCTAATTATCCATTACATAAAGTGAGATAGAACAGATGAAATTATAAAATTTTTGTATAGACTATCTTCCAGAAGGTTCCCTTCTGTGTGTGAAGAGTTCCTGTGCCATAAATTGTTGCAAGGTTGCAGGGAATAAAGCCATTAACTGAACACCGCCTTCCCCTGTAGGTTGTTGACACTAATGGATTAAGAACAACTCAGGATGAATCATGGTAAACACATTCTCCTAAATGGAACATTCACTCCCTGCTTCTACTTCTCCCACTGTTCGCTTTCTGTTTCTATGGAACAGTATGTGTATATTAGGGGGGGTATGTGTATGATATATGCATGGTGCATACCAGGGTGCACATGGAATCTAGAGGAGATGGTCATCCTGCTTCATCACTCTCCTCTGTTCTCTGGAGCTAAGATCTCTCACTGAACCTGGAGTTAAGCTGGCAGCCAGCAAACCCTGTAATAGCATATTTATTTATACCCTCATAGCGCTGGAGTTATAGGCATGCATGACTATATCCGGTTTTTTATGCGTATTCTAAGGATTTGAACTCAGGTCTTCATGCTTGCGTAGCAATCACTTTTATTCACTAAGCCATCTCTCTAATTCCCTGCTTTCCTTCCTTCTTTCCTTCCTTCCTTCCTTTCGCTTTTCCTTCCTTCCTTCCTTCCTTCCTTCCTTCCTTCCTTCCTTCCTTCCTTCCTTCCTTCCTTCTTTCCTTCCTTCCTTCCTTCTTTCCTTCCTTCCTTCCTTCTGTCTTTTTTCTCTTTCTTTTTTTTTCTTTCTCTCTCTCTGTCTTTCTCTTTCTTTCTTTCAAGTCTTACTATGTACCTCTGGTTGGCCTTGAACCCATGATACTTCAGCCTTCAGAACGCTAGAATTATAGACATATACCACTACGTGCAGCCAGAGGCATTGTTTTATTTAATATTATTTACTTAGATGTTACCTCGAAGACAGAAATGTCTCCATAAAGATTTAGAGAAAGAGATGAAAGAGAAAAAGAACAGCTAAATTCTAAGCAAATGTTTTTGAGGCAGCTGGAAAAAGATGGAGCAAAATAAATGTGTCTGAACTCACTTAGAGCAGCATGAGTTCTCTCAGATCCTTTGTGAGCAAGCAAAAACAGCCCTTCAGTGCCATTTGACACTTCCTTCTCTAGCTTCTTTCACTGTGTGTGTATGTGTGTGTGTGCTGCATGCATGTGCCTGTGTGGGCATATGTGCGTGGGGGGGGGCATGTGTGTGTGTGTGTGTGTGTGTGTGTGTGCACCTGTGTGTGCATATGTGTGTGTGTGCATATGTGCATGTGTGTGCAGGTCAGAGGTT
This sequence comes from Typhlomys cinereus, assembly GCA_023101885.1. NCBI lineage: Eukaryota > Metazoa > Chordata > Mammalia > Rodentia > Platacanthomyidae > Typhlomys > Typhlomys cinereus. The sequence continues at coordinate 9,438,623 of JALPQD010000021.1, forward strand.
GCTATCAGAGGTTTTCCACTTTCACTGTCCATTGAGATGGAACTTTTCATTGAGCCCAGACCTCATCAGCTGGCCATACTGGCTGGCCAGGGTGCCCCAGGGGTCTACTTGTCCCCACCCCTCCCAGCACTAGAGTGACAGATGTGTGTGACCATGCCTAGTTTTCACGAGGGTGCTGGGGATCCAAACTCAGGTCATGGCATTTGTTTTTATTTTTAATACATTTTTTATTATTATTTCAGCTCATACAAACTTAATGGGTACACAAGTTTCCTCCCTCCCTCCTCCTCCCCCCGTATCCCCTGCTCCTCCTCCCCATCCCCCTCCCTTCCCATTCCCCAGTGCCTCCCGCCCCAATTCCCAGAGAGTCCTTTCTTGTGCATGCCTGATTTTCCTCTGGGCCCTCCTCTCCGATGACGTACAAGGACCCAGTGGCCTTTCCCTAAACACTTTCCCGTGTTCACCTTTAGGTATAGGAACACTGCTGGGTCTGCCAATCCCTTGCCTCCAAACATCTTGGTGCCTTTAGCAGATGCTGGACTTTGTGGGGTCAATAGTGTGTTGGACAATGCGCAGGGCATGTAAAGTCCAATTATGGTTGCTTCAGCCCTAACTAGTATGGAGTATCTTACATATCATTGCTCCTCCCATCCTTTTGCTCTTACACTCTTACTGCCCCCTCTTCAGCAAATTTCCCTGAGCTTCAGGATGGGGAGAGATTAAGCTGGCCTAGTTCTAGGTGGTTGATATAGAGTCTCTGAAGTTCTGGATTGTGGTTTGTTGGTTTTCTTTTGCAGTTTTGCTGCTCCTGCAATGCCCTTCACTCCATCCTGGTGGGCATTGGATGTTACCCCCTGGCCAGAGACAAAAAGCTGTTAAACTAGAGTCTTGTGATAAAAGCACATTCAAAGGTAGATGTAATAAAAGTGGGAAACCACAGTGAGGGAGGGGTCTATCACCAATATGCACAACAGTTACTTTTTATCTGCCAGACTATATGCCCTCCTCTTCTGGTGAGATCATACCCCCTCAGTAGTAAATGATCAGGAACAAAAGTCTGTGAACTTAATCATATGTCTCATTACTTATTTGAGTCCTTGATGGAGGCTATTTTCTCTGCTGTAACATGGTCCCTTCTCTCCTTGTTTCTGATGTGGCCCTCCTACCCCATCCCTCCTGTTCATAATCCTTGGAATTACTGTCTCTAGGTGGGCTGGGTGGGTTTGGTACTAGGAGCCACCTATTAGGGAGTACATACGGCGCTTAATTTTCTGGGTCTGGGATACTTAATATAATTGTTTCTAATGACATCCATTTCCAGGCAAATTCCAGTAATTCATCATTTTTGATGGCTGAGTAGTACTCCATTGTATAGATGTACCACAGTTTCCTTATCCACTCGTCAACTGTTGGACATTTGGGCTGATTCCATGACTTTGCTATTGTAAACAGTACTGCTATGAACATGGTCGTGCTTGTGCTATCGAGGTGAACTTCTGCTATATGGGGGGTTATTCCCAAAAGTGGAATAGCAGGGTCATATGGCATTTCAATCTTTAATTTCTTTAAGAATCTCCAGACGGCTCGCCAGAGTGGCTGTATGAGCCTGCATTCCCACCAGCAATGTAGGAGAGTTCCCCTCTCTCCACATCCTCTCCAGCATTTGTTGTTTGTATTGTGGATTTTGCCATTCTGACTGGGGTAAGATGATATCTCAGGGAAGTTTTGATTTGCATTTCCCTGATGGCGAAGGAAGTGGAGCATTTTTTAAGATATTTGTTAGACATTTTAATTTCATCCCTGGTAAAGGTTCTTTTAAGTTCCAGGGCCCATTTTTTAATTGGGCCATTGGTTTCCTTGGTGTTTAGTTTGCTAAGTTCTTTGTGCACTCTGGACAGCAGATGTGTGGTTAGTGAAGATTTTCTCCCATTCTGTGGGTTGCCTTTGAGCTCATGCTACAATCTCTTTATCTGAACAGAAGCTCTTTAATTTCACAAGATCCCAACTGTTGAGAGATGGTAGCAGTGACTGTGCCATTGGATGTCTGTTTAGGAAATGTTGGCCTAGCCCAATCAGCTCGAGGGAGTTCCCTATCCTTTCAACTATGGTTTTTATAGTCTCTGGCCTGATATCAAGGTCCTTGATCCATTTGGAATTAAGTCTTGTACATGGTGACAAGTACGGGTCCAGCTTTAATCTTCTGCATGTGGAGATCCAGTTTGGCCAGCACCATTTGTTGAAAATGCTGTTCTTTTTCCATTAGATTTTTTAGGCCCTTTTGTCAAAGACCAAATGGCTGTAATTTTGTGGGCTTATATCTGGGTCTTCAATCCTTATCCATTGATCTGTGTGTCTATTTTGGAGCCAGTACCAGGCTGTCTTTATAACTATGGATTTGTAGTATAGACTTAGATTTGGTATGGTAATACCTCCAGCAGTGTTTTTGTTACTCAGGATTGTCTTTGCTATCCTGGGTCTTTTGTGCCTCCATATGAACTTTGAGATTGTTTGGTCAACTTCTTTGAAGAATTGCTTTGGGATTTTGATTGGTATAGCATTGAATCTGTATATTGCCTTTGGTAGGATGGTCATTTTTACGATGTTGATTCTGCCAATCCAGGAACAAGGGAGGTCTTTCCACTTTCTGCTGTCTTCTGCTATTTCTTTCTTTAGGGTTTTAAAGTTTTCGTTGTAAAGGTCTTTTACCTCCTTGGTTAGGTTTATACCAAGGTATTTCATTTTTTTAGGGGCTATAGTGAATGGGATGGTTTCTCTCAAGGCTTTTTCACTTCTTTCATTCTGGGCATATAGGAAGGCCTCTGATTTTTGCACATTTATTTTGTATCCTGCCACCGTGCTGAACTTCTTAATTAGTTCCAGAAGCTTCCTGGTGGAGTTTTTGGGATCCCTCAGGTATAAGATCATGTCATCTGCAAATAGGGATACTTTGACTTCTTCCTTGCCGATTTGAATCCCTCTTATGTCCCTTTCTTGTCTTATGGCTTCAGCTAAGACTTTAAATACAATATTGAATAGAAGTGGTGAGAGTGGACAGCCTTGTCTAGTTCCTGATCAAAGTGGGAATGCTTCCAATAGTTCCCTATTGAGCATAATCCTTGCTGTGGGCCTGTTGTATACAGCTTTTATTATATTGATAAAGGTTCCTTCCATTCCTACTGTCTCCAGCGTTTTGATCATAAAAGGTTGTTGGATCTTGTCAAAAGCTTTTTCTGCATCTACTGAGAGTATCATGTGGTCTTGGACTTTGGACTGGTTTACATGATGAATTACATTTATTGATTTGCGTATGTTGAACCAACCTTGTGTGCCAGGGATGAAGCCTACTTGGTCCCCATGAATGATCTTTTTAATATGTTTTTGAATCCGATTCGCTAAGACTTTGTTGAGAATCTTTGTGTCTGTGTTCATCAGAGAGATCGGCCTATAGTTTTTTTTTTTAAGTGAATCTTTATTCGGTTTTGGGATTAAGACAATATTAGCTTCATAGAAGGAATTTGGTAGTGTTCCTTCCTTTGCTATTTGATGGAACAGTTTAAGGAGTATTGGTGTTATTAACTCCTTAAATGTCTGGTAGAACTCTATGCTGAATCCATCTGGTCCAGGACATTTTTTGGTGGGAAGATTTGAGATTACTTCTTCAATTTCCTTATATGTTATAGGACTATTTAAATAATTCACAACTTCCTGATTCAATTTAGTTAAGTTGTGTTTACTTAGAAATTCATCCATCTCTTTTGTGTTGTCAAACTTCACAGAGTATAAGTTTTTGAAATATGATGTTATAATTCTCTGGATTTCTTGGGTATCAGTAGTGATAACTCCATGTTCATTTCTAATTTTGTTAATTTGGGTTTTCTCTCTCCTGCTTTTGGTTAATTTAGCTAGGGGTGTATCAATCTTATTGATTTTTTCAAAGAACCAGCTTTTTGACTGGTTGATTTTTTCTATCGTTTTCTTAATCTCGATTTCAGATATTTCTCCCCTTAGTTTGCTAATCTCCTCTCTTCTACTACTTTTGGGATCAGATTGCTCTAGTTTCTCTAAAGCTTTAAGCTGCATTGTTAAGTTGTTTATTTCTGATGTTTCCATTTTTTTGATGTAGGCATTAAGAGCTATGAACTTACCTCTTAGAACAGCTTTCATTGTGTCCCAGAGATTTTGGTAAGTTGTATTTTCATTATCGTTCACTTTCAGGAAATCTTGAATTTCCTTTTTAATTTCTTCCTGAATCCAGTTCTCATTCAGCATCATATTGTTAAGTTTCCAGGAGTTAGTGTATTTTCTCTTGTTTGTTGTGTTGTGGATGTCCAGCTTTAGGCCATGGTGGTCTGACAGGGCACAGGTTAGAATTTCAACTTTTTTGTACATGTGTAGATTCGTTTTGTGGCCCAGTATGTGATCTATTTTGGAGAAAGTTCCGTGTGCTGCTGAGAAAAATGTGTATTCTTTGGTACGTGGGTGAAAAGTTCGATAGAGATCTGTAAGGTCCATTTCTTTCAGGGTTTGATTAAGGTCCAAAGTGTCTCTGTTAAGCTTTTGACCTGTTGATCTATCCCATGTTGAGAGGGCGGTGTTGAAGTCCCCAAGAATTATCATTTGGGGGTTGATTTCTTGCTTTAGACGCTGTAGAGTTTTCTTAATGAATGTGGAGGGGCCCATATTGGGTGCATATATGTTCAGTATTGTGAAGTTTTCCTGGTGAATTGTACCTGTGACTAAAATGTAGTATCCATCCGTGTCTCTTATAATTTTCTTTGGTTTGAAGTCCACTTTGTCTGATAGCATAATGGCTACCCCTGCCTGTTTTCTGCTTCCATTAGCTTGTAGAATTATTGACCAGTCTTTTATTTTTAGAGCGTGCCTATCTTTTGTGGTGAGATGGGTTTCCTGCAGGCAGCAGATTGATGGATTGTGATTTTTAATCCAAGTTTGTAATCTGTGTCTCTTGATCGGTGAGTTAATTCCATTAACATTTAGTGTTATAATGGTGAAACTATTTTTGATTCCAGACATTTATTATGTTTAGTAGTTTTTATAAGTATATTGCTTCGCTTTTAATGGTGTTATACTTGCCTTCTGCTCTCCTGGATATGCCTGTTTTTTTCTTCATGCTTGAGTATCATTTCTAGCATTTTTTGAAGGCCTGGTTTGGTGGACATGTATCCCTTCATGTTGTCTTTGTGCTGGAAGATTTTTCTTTCTCCCTTGATCATGACTGATAGTTTTGCAGGGTAAATCAGCCTAGGTTGACATTTTTGCTCATTCAATACTTGAAGTATGTCTCTCCAAGCTCTTCTTGCTTTTAGTGTTTCCATTGAGAAGTCATTTGTTATTTTAATAGGTTTACCTTTAAAAGTGACTTGTTTTTTCTCCCTTGAAGCTCTCAGCACCAGTTCTTTATCTTGAATGTGGAGTGTTTTGACTATTATTTGCCGTGGCGAGCTTCTGATTTGGTCATATCTGTTTGGGATGCGGAATGCCTCTTGTATATGGATGGGCCTCTCTTTTTTTAGATGAGGAAAGTTTTCCTTGATGATCGTTTGGAAAATTTCCTCACGGGTGGTATTTTGAGATTCTTGCTCTGGTATTCCATGAATACGCATGTTGGGCTTCTTCAGGGTGTCCCATATCTCCTGGATATTTCTCTCAAGCATCTTTTTGGCTTTAACAATCTCTTCCATTGAGCTGGTTAATACTCCCACTTTATCTTCAAGATCTGAAATTCTGTTTTCTGCTTAGTTAGTTCTGCTGATAAGACTCTCTGTGGAGTTCTGGGTTGAAGATAACTTGTCTTTTAGCTCAGTTTTAAACTCTGCTTGAGTCTGCTTTAACTGCTCTATGTCAGTTTTTGATTCTTGCACTGTTTTTCTCAACTCCTCCATGTGTCTGTTGTGTTCCTCCTCAAAGCGATTGATTCGATTATTTAATTCCTCCCGGATTTCCTCTTTCATAGTATTGAACATGGTAATGATCATACTTTGAAGGTCGTTATCCTGGGTCAGGCTTTCTTGGCCATTTTCCATGGGTTTGTTCTGGTTGGAGTCTAACATTATGGGATTAATTCCTTCAGTGGGAGATTTGTTTACTTGAGTGTTGTGTCTCATGGATTTGCACTTAGACTGTGGCATTGTCAGTTTAACTCTTAAGATCTTTTAATTTCTGTGCGTTTTTCACTAAACTGAATTATTTGGCCTGGGGCTCTGGGGGTGGGCGGGGACCGATCTTACCTGGGTCGAAGCGTGGTGAGGCCGGCTGGACTGTGCACGCGCGTCCTGGGCGGCGGAGTGGAGGGGAAGGGGGGATGGGGCGTCGGAGGGGCGCTATTTAAATCCGGGCCACCGGAGGGCGGGGCCGGGTGCAATGGGGGTGTCCTGTCCTCCTCCCAGGCCCTGCGCGCGGGGCTCCGGCTGGATGGGGGGGGGAGGAGCTGGGTCCACTCGGGCAGCCTGGGGCTCTGGGGGCGCACGGGGACCGATCTTACCTGGGTCGCGGCGCGGTGAGGCCGGGCTGGACCGCGCGTGCGCGCGTCCGGGCGGCGGAGTGGAGGGGAAGGGGGTCATGGCATTTGTGCAACAAGTACTTTACTGACCGAGTCATCTCGGCAGCCCCTCCCTTCGACTTTGAGCTTCAACACTGGAAAATATTGACTCCTGGACTTTCGAGATTTCAGAAAACGTTCAAAAGAGACGGGACCTGTAAACCAAATGGTTCAGCGGCCTGCGCAGGCACATTTTGATTTATGTCTCTAAAATGGGTCATTTTTCTAAAGGTGCTGTGAGGAAGTCTGAGCTGGGTTCAGTCTGTTAACGGGGTACACTGCCATCACAGCAACACCATGATAACGGCTTCCTATTGTCGGTCCTCACCCACTGCAGGGGGAGGGGTGTCAAGGATGTTTCTAGAAAGATACAAATGGCCGAGGCACTTCTCCATATTCCTCCATGTGCCCATGTAAATGTGTATTCTGTGTTCCCAAGGAGTCCTGTAGCACCATGACAGAGGCCCCAACAATCCAGCAACAATCTCTGGGATAGTCGAACCTGTTCTAATGGTTTCATCGAATGACACCTGTCACCTCCAGTCACTTCAGAGTCATTGGCCCATGCATGAAGTTCCCAGAGAGCCTGCTGTAGTTATCAGGGCAGTTTTGCTACAACTCACTACTAGTACCATTCAGTCACTGTGTAAAGATTTCCACTTAAAAAAATTTCCAAGTTCAGGGCCATAGTGGACGCCATGGCAGCTTATGCAGATCCCTAACCGAATTTCCGAAAGGATGCATTTTCCAGCTACTTGGAGTCATCCACGGGGGCACCTTCTGTTTAAGAGAACTAGAGCCTGGGAGTTCCCCAACCAAAGGTTCTGTTTGTATGGAGCACCCAGCCATGTGCCTTCAATGGTGTGATCTGTCAGGGACTAGAGCCTTCCCAATTCCCACCATTTTGGATTGCTCTGGGGGCGGGGGTGTCCAAAGTTTGGGGGTTCTTGTTCAGATGGCAGCAACTCACTTTCTGTAGAGCCTGCCTGGCCTTCAGCCTACCAGGTTCCAAGGGCATGCTTGTGCTGTATGATTTGATCTTGTCCCGTTGCAAGGTACAAAGGCAGCCAATAGCATTCTCTGGCTTGGGAGTACAAAAGCCAATTTGAGAATGATGGCCTTTGGCTGCTGAATGTGACAAGTCTGAGGGGCTGTGTTCATGTGAGAAGCAAACAACAAGATGTGATTCCCAGAAAGATAAGATTGAATCCAACATTTGGGAGGAAGTCAAAAGGAGAGGAGAGCTGGCCACACAATTTGCTACACCCACTGAAACTGAAAGGCAGGGTTTGAGCAAAATACCAGCAGGACACTAAACAAGGGGTATGTGGCTGTAGCAGTTACTCTTAACCGTTGCTGTGAGACAGCACCCAAAGTCAGGCAACTTAAGGAAGAAAGGGAGATTTGTTCAGACAGTACCATAGGGGAGATACAGTCTCTCAAAGCAGAGGTTACATGGCTGGTTGGCCAAAGCTCGAGGAGGCTAAGTCACCGCAGACATCTTGGAAGCTGAGAGCTGCAGACTGCTTGCTGCAAAGGCAGATTTCTCCTGGAGGTAGGGTGGGACTAATCCACCTCAAGGCCCACCCCTTGTGACTGCCTTCCTCCAGCAAGGCTCCACCTCTCAAGGTGCCATGACCTTGCTAAACACATGAGACTGTGGGGGACACATTTCAAACCAAGACAATGGCCTAGGAGCACAGAGCTTCACAACATTTACAAACCCCTCACACTGATCTCTAGTGCAGCCAAATGAAAGAATTAGCAGGGATGTCTTCCTTTCAGCCACCCTGCATCCATCTCATGCAGGTTTTATTCCCTGGTGGATGGCATTTTAGATTTCAAAGAAAAGATATAAAAACATAAATTATTAGCATGATGTCTGCAGCTTATCTTGCTGTGCTAGTCTTATTTTCAGGTGAGGAATATTGGCAGCCAATAGGACATTGTGTTTTGAAGCTCCGATCAAATGCTTCTCTGTACTTTCCAGATTTTCTGCAGTGAACAGCTATCATTATGCTTCTGATTTAATATTCAAAGGATTTTTAAAAATCTGTGATTCACAAGATGGCCCAGCAGGTAAAAGTCCTGTACACAATTCTGGCTACCTGAGTTTGAGCCCCAGAATTCCACATGATAGAGAAAACAAGCTTCTGAAAACTTTCTCTCTTTCCCCTCTCTTTCTCTCCCAAATAAGGAAGTAAAATATTTCCCCCTAAGGTTTAAAAATATTTTTAGGTTTTTTTAAATTAATTTTGTTTTTTAATTTTACCCTTTTACAATCTCATACATGTAGGCAATGCATTTTGAACATAGGTACCCCTTTCTTCCTCCTGATTCCCCTTGACATTTCCCTAGCATGTCTACTTCTTGCCTTTATGTCCTAATTTTTTAAATTGGACAATATAAAATAATATGTAAGCAATAAAAGAAAATACATTGAGGATATAGATAGTTATGATTGAGCTCCAAGTTCCACATGGTTAAGAATACATGATAAAGCAGTTTTGTCCCTCTTCTATGAACTAAGTTCATGGTGCGAGGACGCAGAGCCCCAGCCCGTGGGAGGCAGGTGGCAGTTCTGTATCTCTCAGCCTCCACGATGGATGTTACCTAGGCCTCCTCCCGCTTCTGCTGCCAGCCATGCTGTTTCCACCGTAACGGATGATGGTATTTCCCCTCTGGAATGGTAAGTTGAATAAATCTCTTTTTCCCCTTAAGTTGTTTGAGCCTGAGTGTTTCCTCACAGGAACATGGAACTAACCACTACAACCCCATATTTTATTCTTAATTAGAACACGAGAAAAAAATTAAATGGAGCATTTCTACCTCTTGGCAGGCATGTGTGTTGGTGCTCTGCCTTCAGCTTCATGATGCAGAAAGAAAGACTAAAGAGGGGGAGTTGCCCTGTCTTTCCATTTCTTCTTGTGCTCTTTGTATAAGTGATTAGCTAAACCTAGGGAAATAATATGAGTAAGAAAGATGGGCTAGAGTTCCTGGGTTATTCATGCTTCTCAAAAATCATCTACCTTTCTTCTTAGGCTCCCCTCCCTGCTCAGCCAAGAATCATACAGACAAACAGATTGAGAAGGAAAAACATCTAAATTATAATAATATTAAAATGCAGAATGCATGGAGCTGTTGTAGTTTGTCCGCATGTTGTTGATAATTTCATGACCAAACAACTAGGGAAACAAGGAGTTTTATCTTTGTTTATGACTGTGGTTACAATTCATAGTCCAGCTGGGCAGGAGAGTTTATACCAACATTAGGAACCAAAGGAGCTGACTGCACCCTATCCACATGAATTGTCCAGAGTTGGGTGAGCCTTCTTCTCACTTGCCAGACTGTGAGTGAGTCCAGGTATGCTGAGGTGTACCTGAAGTGTGACCAGCTACCAAACCGGCTCTCTCCATCTTATCCACCTGACCAGGGAATGGTGCCGTTGGCTATGTCTTCCCTCAACAATTAGACCATCTCCTACAGGTTTGCTCAGGACTTGCGCTAACTACTAATTCTTCACAGATGTGCTTAAAGGTTCCGTCCTCAACTCTCAACTGACCCATATCTAAGCAGCACAACAGACAGACAAGAAAAATGAAGATTCGAAGAAGGTTTTCTTCAGGACCCAAAACTGACTAGCAAATGACAAGAAAGGACAAGATAAGGACTGAGAGCTAAAGCAGTATGATGGTTGGTTGAGCTTGATGTCAGCTTGATTGCACAGCCAAGAACCTAAGAGAAAGCAAAGAACACCTGTGTGCGTGCGTGTGCATGCGTGTGTGTGTGCGTGTGTGTGCGTGTGTGCATGTATGTGTGCGTGTGTGTGCGCGCGTGCTTCCAGAGACAGTTAGATCATAAATGAAAACACCCATTTGTGAATTCAAAATTGGAGTAGTCCAAGGCGGTAGAACTTGAAGTAAGTGTATCATTGGGAGTGTGCCCTTGAGACTATTTTTTGAAGCATTTACACTACTGTATTGTGTGTGTGACAGAGAGAGAAAGAGAAAAAAGAGAGAGAAAGAGACTGCACATATGGAGATGAAAGGACAACTTATAGGAGTTGGTTTTCCTCTCCCTGCATCATGTGAGTTTAGGGTTCAAACTTATGTCTTCAGGTTTGGTAGCAAGCGCCTTTATCCGCTGAGCCATGCACTGACCCTAAGCTCTCTGTGGCCTGGCTATGTTGCTTACCGCCTGCCAGCATGTGAGCTGCTCTCCCACATCTTCCTCATCACCAGAAACTTATTATACCTCCAAAATCCGGAGACCTTCCATGCCATAGATTTTTCTTTCCTCCTGTAAATCTTCTGCATCATACATTTCATCTCAGTGCCCAAAAGCAACAGACACAGGTAATTTTAACTGTGGCAGAGTGGTTAGGAGGATGAGGATCAGCCTAGGAAGGTCTGTTGGAACAGCTTTCTATTCGCCTTAGCTCCCCACTTCTGCTGATAAAAGTGGGAGCTTTCTTCTGTCACCAGGAGGAGAAAGGAAGTCAGCATCCTTTCTAGGATCTGCTATTTTTTCCCAGGAGACTTTCATTTAGCATACTCAAGAAACAAAAGCATGGCATTTGGGCAGCCTAATCTGGTCCCTGTCAATACACTGCTTCTGACTCTGTCAGAAACTAATTCTGATCCCAGGAAAACACAGCCAACAATGTTGCTATTGCAGTTCGCCTGCATGGTTGCTGATAAATGACTGTTAGCTAGCTTAAGGGAACGAGAGTTTTATTTTCTCTTAACGATTAGTCCAGCTTGACGGGAGAGCACACACCAACACCAGGGCCAAGGGAACTGGCCACACCATCACCACATAACAGCTGAAAGATGGACAATCCTTACTTACCAGACCAGCATGTCTGGTAAGGATTGCCAACTCTCTCAACCAGCTCTCTATGACTTATTCCAGGGCCTTCCCCATCAACTATCAATCTCCTTCCGGTTTGCTCTGAGCTCAACTCAACTACTAATTCTCCACAAATGTTTCCAGAGCTCAAGCCCGCAATCGTCAAGTTGACACCTGTGCCTAACCATGACAGTTGCTTACACCTTTGCCATCCTACACATGATATGCCCTCCATCACTAGCTCCTAGCCTTTGTGTCTTTACGGAAACTTGACTCTTCTAGGACATCTCGAAATCGACGAGAGCTGGCGTATACAGAGAAATCTCTGTGGACACACGCTGCATAGCTGCACCTCCTGCTTCACACACACCCTCCATGAGCCAAACACATTTCACTTACATAAGTTAAAAGATAGAATACAGGCGGGAGATATGGCTCACTTGGTGACGCGCTTACCACACCAGCATGAGGATCTGAGTTTGATTCCTAAAGTTCACCTAAAAAAGAAAAAGCCATGGAGTTGCAGCAATGGTTCAGGGCTTTAGTCTTTGCCTTTCAAGGAGAAGGACCTGAGTTTGGATCCCAGGTCCCATGTGAAAACACAGGACAGACATGGACAGACAGTCTGGAAGGCAGAGCCTGGGGGACCCCAGAGCAAAGCAATAAGGAGGGAGAGCAACCCAGGATGATTCTCGAAGTTATTCTTCGGCCTCCACAGGAACACATACTCAAGTGCCCTCTTACACACAGACACACACAGACACATTAAATAAAAAATAAAAAATAAAAAAACAGGTGCAGCGGTGTTCTTCAGACTTCCCAGGCTGGACGCATAAAGACAGGAGGATCCTGGAGTTGACTGGGCATTCAGCTTAGTTGAATCAGTGAGTGCCATGTCAGGGAAAGACTCTGTCTCAAAACATGAAGTAGAAAACAATAGAAGCCATCTGACAACTTCTGGCCTCCACGCATGAACACATACCCCTGTGCACACACTATGCACACATACACAAGAACCTTTTCCACGTCCTCTTTCTCTTCCTCTCCTCCCCCGTCTTCCTCATCCCATAGTTATAATGATTGAGGCAATAGCATTAAGTCCTGAATGGAGCCTTGGATACTTTCTGGCCTGCTCTAAGCCCTTGAGCAAGGACAGCTCATGAATGTTTGCTTAGTGGTTCCATTCCGGACATGTCTGGACAGAGTCGGGTAGTTTTGAGGTTTCCACTCTAGTGTCTTAACTTTTTAAATCCTTTTGTAAAAAGCCTCACACTCATTCTGTGGATACTTTATTTTTTTATGCTTTGTGAGTTTTGAAAGTAAGAATTTCCATGGTCATATGCTATTTTGTTATGTTGATGGTACCTAACATATATTTTAGCTAACATAATGGGCTTCATTATGACAGTCATATGTATATGTACTGTCTTAGATCCATATTACATCATTGTAAATGACACCTGCTACAAACACTTTAGGGAAAAATGAATTTGATCTGTATCCACTATTGCAGGTTACAGGTGATTACGATGGTAGCTGAGACACCAACAGAGGTGGAGGGAACTGGCCATTCCATAACCACCGGAAGAATAGAGCAGGCAACACACAACAGTCTGCTTACCATCTTTGCCAGTCTGTCCAATAGTTCTCTCTCCATCTTATCCACGTGCCCAGGGAATGTACTCAGTCATTATGGACTGGGTCTTCCCAAATCCATCATGTCATTAGACAATCTCTTCCAGGATGTCTTAACAAGGCAGTTCCCCCAATGGTGCCCAAGGCTCTGTTCTCAGTTCTCAGCTGATACTGGAAACTAATTGCTGCAGTTATCAAAGCACTTTGTTCTCTCCCAACTCCCCCATCTGTCAATACACCTCCATGGTCTTCTTTCTCTCCCCAAGCAGTTGTACTTGTGCCTTCGAGTGTGTGTGTGTGTGTGTGTGTGTGTGTGTGTGTGTGTGTGAATTTAGAATCTTCACATGAGAGAAAACACATGACATTTGTCTTCCTGAGTTTGGCTTATCTTGCTTGCATCATGTTTTCTATGATTATTTCCAGTTCTGTTGACACAGTGTCATTCTTTCTTACAGCTAAATAAAACTCCATCGTGTGCACACCACACATTTTTGTTATCCATATCTTTGCTGATAGGCATCTAGGCTGGTTCCACAATTCAGTGCTGTGAATAGTGTAGCAGTAGATACAGATGTACTGCTATCTCTGTGGTTCTTTCTGCAACTTACCTAGGAGTGGGTGTAGCTTGAATTACAAGGGATCTACCATATTTACTTGATATTTTAAACATGAAATGTGAGGATCTGAATTCTAGTCCTTTTGCCTTCTAACCACTGAATTGTCTTCTCAAACCCTCAGATGTCTTCTTTTGCTTGTTTGCTTTTTGCTCTATTTTGTTCCCCCCAGCAAATACCTTACCACTGAGATACCGCCAAAAGTCCTGGCTGCCTTTTTAATTAATTTATTATGTAAAGAAGCTGTACACATGACTCCATGTCATTTTCACCCTTCATTACTCAACCTAACCCCTTACTGTCACAGTTTGAAATGCGTCCCCCACAGTCTCATGTGTTTGGCAAGGTCATGGCACCTTGAGAGGTGGAGCCTTGCTGGAGGAAGGCAGTCACAAGGGATGGACCTTGAGATGGATTAGTCCCACCCTATCTCTAGGAGAAGTCTGCCTTTGCAGCAAGCAGTCTGGCAGTTCTCAGACTCCAAAATGTCTGCAGTGACATGGCCAGCCAGCCATGCCGCCTCCGCTTTGAAAGACTGTATCTCCCCTCTGGTACCATAAGCTGAATAAATCTCCCTTTCTCCCTTAAGTTGCTTGACTTTGAATGTTCTCTCACAGCAATAGTTAAGAGTAACTGTCACACCTGCTTTCTCCCATTGTAAACTTTCTTCTTCTTCACTGGTCTCTCATGTCCTTCTGTGCCTGGCCCACTAGTTCCCATCTGAGTTACTGTTAATGCCATGGGTTTGGACATTTGTTGAGCAAGGAAGGTATAGCAATGAGCTGCCATTGCAAAGAGGAATCTGCTTGCCCTCCTATTTTCACTAGGAGCACATGCCAGGCTAGGCCAGGGGTATCTGCCTAAGTGCAGAGACAAAAAAGATGTTCCCTATTATTTATCTTTCTGGATTGTTTTTTGCATAGACGTGTCACACTTCTCATCCTTCTTCAAGAATGATTTTTTTTTAAAAGCGCAAGCTCTGGTTCCAGTTGTCTGAATTGGAGTCCAATTTCAGCACTTGCTCACAGATCAGCTAAAAACATGGGGATGCTAACAAACAAATACAGGGATATGATAGGGGTTTAAAGTTATAGAGCACTTAGAATTATAGGCTGGAGAGATGACTCAGGGGTTAAGACTGCCTCAAAAGCAGAAAGGCCTGAGTTTGAATCCCAGATCTCACATAAAATCTCCAGGTGGAAATGGTGGTGGCCTGCATTTCCGACTCTGGAAGGTAGAGCCTGAGAAACCTCAGAGCAAAGTAAAAAGGAGGTAGAACAATCCAGGAAGATTCCCAGATTCACCCTTGGACTGCACAGACACACACATTGCCCTCTGATACACATAGACACACACACATACAGACATACAGACACACACACACACACACGATAAATAAAAAAAGAATCTTGTGTAATGATGTTAACTGATACATGTGTGCCTAATATTTTTATTTTCCCTTCAAATATAAAGATATTTATTCTTTTAGAGGAAATGTAAATGTATGCTAAGTATTCAAAACTTTCCTCTCTCTCATTTCTTCTTTCCCTCTCTTTCCTCCTTCCTTCCTTCCTTCCTTCCTTCCTTCCTTCCCTTTTCTTTCTCTTTCTTTCTTTCTTTCTTTCTTTCTTTCTTTCTTTCTTTCTTTATTTATTTATTTCCTCTTTTCTTTCTTTCTTTCTTTCTTTCTTTCCTCTTTTCTTTCTTTTCTCCTTACTTTCTTCCTTTTGTCAGTGTTCTCGAACAGTGCCTCGCTGAATAACAACATAACTGAACTTGCTGTGTAGCCCAGGCTGGCCTGAATTTCTTGATCCTCATCCCTCTGTCTTATAACTATATGCCATATAGCCCAGGTATATGCCATTATTCTAGCTACCCACTGCTGACTTTTGATGTACATTTCCAGTCTTTCCTATGTACTTATGCATTTCTTTTTTCTGTTTTCTTCCCAAAATGGAATACTATAAACATTACTCTGTAGTCTATTTTATTTTAGCCATATGCTGTGAGTAGTTTTGTTTCAAAAATCATTTTAATGTCAATATATTATTCTGTGGAATATCTGTATAACTTATAAGAGATATTTCATTTTGAAATCATTTGAGTCTCTTAGTCCTCTCTTTTTTCTTCTCTTTTTAATTTTAATGTTAGCGATCAACTAACATTGGTAGGCAAACAGTTCTACCACTGAGTTGGTTGTACCTCTTTCTAGTTTTTGCTTTAAGTATTGTACATATTCAATATCAACATAATATCCTTTTTAAAATTTTTTTTAAAAATTTTGTGTTGGGCATATGTGTGAGAAAGTATGGATTGGCACAGTATGTGAAAGTATGATGTGGCACTTGTATAGTCAGATGATTATTTTTAGGAGTCAATTCTTGTCTTGTACCTCAAAGAGGCAGGGCCTCTCTTCCCTTACTGTGCATAGTAACCAGCAAATATCAGTCACATTCTGTCTCTGTCTCTGTTCTTGCCTTAGGAATGCTCAGATCACAGATGTTTAATACTGAGGAGTCAAGTTTTATTCTTTTTAATCTGGTGATCCAATTCAGGTTGTCAGATTTGCATGACAAATGCTTGTATCTCAACCCCTTTAGTTTTTAAACGATACAAATAACAGTGATATAAATCTTCAGTTTGGTATGTATATCTAATATATCTGTGTGTATCTTCATGTTCATGTCTAGTCCTCCTTTATATTTTATTTGATGACTCAGAAATTGCCCATTGGTAGACTTGGGTTGAATTATTTTACCCTGATTGCATCAGTTGACAGTTGCCCTTGATAAAGCTTCCAGGGAACTTTTCCACCCACATGCGCCCTTGACATTGTTCCCTTTCTGGGTTTGTTGACTCTACTGAGTGAGTGAGCTTCCTGTGTGCATAAACCTCAGAGCTCCCAGTATACCTGCACTTTTGAATCAATTAGTTTCTAGTTTCAAAACGGAAGCTATGAGTTATTTTGCAGGGCCCTCATTAACAGGCTCCCACAAAGCATTCAGTGGTGAGGTCCTGTAGCCATAAGGTTTTGGAAATGGAGAGACCTTCAAAGGCTCCTCTGGGACCTGGAATATAAACAATAGATAAATTATGTCTGTTCTTGGCCCATTCATATTTACCATCTTAAAGAACTGTTTTATGTTAGGAGGGCTCACTTCCCCTTTTTGTTCCTTCTAGAGGTCAAATGTGCCTTGCCCCTGTCTGAAAAGGCAAAGTCTCAGAGACCTCTGAGGAAGTGACTGTGCTCCTGGGAGAGCGAGGTATGACCTGAGGTGGTTTGTGGTAACAAACTGGATAAGTCAATGGTCTTTCTTAAATAATTAGAAATTTCTATCTTAAACATACCCTGGGAAAGGATGTATCATGAGCTTGTTATATTCACTGACTCTAGACAGTGATCATCCTTTTAACAGTTTTCTCTCTCTCTCTCTCTCTGTGTATGTGTGTGTGTGTGTGTGTGTGTGTGTGTGTGTGTGTGTGTGTGTCTTGAACCCCTTCCCTAAGCATTCTGAATTCTGAAAGAAGGCTTAAATGATTAAGACCTGCAAATGGAAAACAAAAACACTTTCACCTTAAAAGGATGAAAAGTAGTGTATTCTGGAGTCAAATATGAGTGACCTGGCCTGGGGAAAGATTTAAGTTGTACCAAACTCTAGGCCAAACTCTACTTTGGTAACAGGTTTTCGAAGTTTTATAATCACAGAACAAAAGAATCCGCAAATCAAGACACTTCAGATACATTTGGTGGAAGCATCAGGAAGGCGGGTTACACAGCAAAGCGAGTAAACCTCTGTTACAGGCTATAGATGCTGTATGATGACATTCTTAGCCTTTGGCTTGATAGAAACCAGGGTTCTGGTTGAACATTCCTAAGAATTTACTTAATAGTCACCAAGATGTTGGGTCACGTGCAGAGATGGGTAATAGATGGCAATTAAGGGGTCTAAAGATGGCCCAAGATCATCTGGCTCTGGACTTGCAACATTCCAGACCTATCCACATCACTGAGGCTCTAATCAGTCAGTCAACCATGCAGGAACTTACCATTCACCAATGTTGACTGCCAAGTAATATTTCTTAACATTTGCGGAACCCAGAACATTTAGGGGCCTTCAGGTGACAGAAGATATGGAACAGTCCTCCTCACTTGTTAACTCTATGAAATTAACACAAAGCAGGTAAATTACCATGATGAGTAAGTTGTAGAATTGTAAGAACTAATGCAGGAGGTTAAGCCAATTACAATGTTCAAGCCAGAGGAAAGAACCAAAAAGAGGGAACAGCTTTCCTGGCTGATGAAGCCCCCTCCCATCTAGCACAGTCTTCTGGCCCAACATCTTGTCTTCCTCCTTCCTTTCTCTATGAAAGTCCTTTTATAACCCAGAGACAGTCTCTCAAGAGGGACAACAGTTTGATCCCTGTCTTTTTACGTTGAGAGCCATCCAATAAGTCCAACTTATGAAATTTCTATCAATAGATGGACCAGAGTCTGGTAACAGCACAAGTTCCTCTTTATTGTTTCTACTTTTGAGAGGCTCGGTCTAGCTCTGGCCCTGGAGGTGTCTAGAGTTAACAATCAAGCTCACATAAGGCTGTGGGTGACTCAGTGTTTTCTCTGTTGGAGAGGTTGTATCAAAGGCATGACTTCATGCAAACAATGAGTTACTGATACTGGGAATGTCAACCAGCCCCCAGAGCAGGCTATTTACTTAACCATCTACTTAATAAGTGTTTATTGATTACCTTGTATGGAAAGGCACTGTGCGAAGTCATTAGCCAGGAGCCCAGTGATTTAATAGCAAAAAAAAGATAAGCAATTATAGTGCATTTTGATGGAATATGAGCAGGTATAATGATATGCTTAAGACATGGGATGCTGGGAGAAGAGGAATGTGAGACTAGAAGTCAGGATTGTTTGCCAGGTGTCTCTTCCTGTTTGTGGGGTCAATTTCAGTTCTAGGAGTGATCACTGAGGAAGTCTCCCTCACTGAACAGAGGGCATCCCCAAAACTGTTGATCTTGTCTAATGTTCTCACTTCAGATCATTGACAAGTGCAGATATATGTTCAGTGGATTTCAGTGAAAGAAATGGTCATGCTCCCATTTTTAAAAATGTATTAACTTTTTAAGTTAGCTTACAAAGTTATGTGTATGTGTTGCATGCTTATATATACATATGTGTGTATGTGTAATCTGCGATCTACATATGAGAAAAATATACAGTATTTCAATATTTGTTTTTTGAGACAGTTTTTCTCTAAGCATTTTGTTTAACATAACAATTTCTAGTCTTATCTGTTTTTCTGAAAATGTAATGATTTCATTTTTCTTTATGACTATAGAAAGTTCCACGGTGTATCACATTTCTTATCCATCACCTGCTGGTAGACATTTGGGCTGGTTACATTTCCTGGCCACTGTGCACACTGCAGCAATAAACATGAATGTGCCACTATGTCTGACGTGTTCTGACTTACAGTCCTTCAGCAGTGGTATACATGGGTCACATGGGAGTTCCATTGTCAGCTTTTTTGAAGAACCTCTTTAATCAAGATGCAACTTTTAAAAATCCAAGTAGAACTCAGGGTTGTGGATGCACCTTAGTGGTAGACTGTTTGCTTAACATGAGGTGCTCGGTTCCAACTCCATCGCCCCCCAAAGGAAAAAAAAAGTACTATATATAATTCATATTTTATCATATTCAACTTTTTAAAGTATACATTCCAGGACCTGTGAGATAACTCTGCAGGTAAAGGTTTTTACTACTAGGCCTGATGATCTGAGTTTGATCCCTGGGATCCACATGGTAGAAAGGGAGAACTGACTTTCCCAAGATGTCCTCAGACCTCCAAACTTATGCAGTGGCATGTAGAAACTCACACACACATCTACACACACACACACACACACACACACACACACACACACACACACATACACGCGCGCGCGTGCATGCAGACCCACACATACATAGAGATGGACCCACACATACATACACACAGACACATACACATACCCCTACACACATATACAGCTATACACACACCTATTCACATACATACTATCCATATGAAAACCTGTATACACACATGTACAATAAATGTAAAAAACGACTTTTAAAGTATACATTTTAGCACATCAACAAAGCATTCAACCATCACCAGTATCTAATTGCAGAGCATCTTGTACCATTCTCAGAGGAAGCTTTGCTTGTAACCTGCCTTCCTGCAGCCCCAGAAAGCCATTACTTATTTTCTTTCTGAACATATTTGCCTGCTCTGGATAGTTCTTTGAGTGGAATCACATAACCTATTTTTTCCTCTATCTGGATTCTTTTGGTTAATGTAATATGTCCATAGTTTATCCACACTGTGGGGTATACTACTGTTTCATTTTTTCACATTAAAATAATAATCCATAATCTGAATAGACCATATCTGTCTCTGAGTTAACAAGTGAATGTTTAGATTACTTCTCCCCTGACTACCAAGCACAGTGCATTGCTCTGAGCATTTTGCATATAATCTTGTGTGTGGACATATGTTTTCAATTCTCTTGGGAAAGACTTTTGGCCATAGCACAGGGACTCTTGCCTAGCACACAAGGGTCTCTAGTTCAAGTGTATTGGGTAAATGCATACAATCCCAGTGCTCATGAAGCTGAGGCAGGAAAAAGCTCAAGGTTGGGCCTAGTCTAAGTTCTATAACAGGGCTCTTTCTAAAAGTCACAAACAAATTAGAAAATGTCATGGTTATCCTATGTATCTGCATATGAGTCTTTGATTTTGTCATTTCTGAAAGCTTTCTACAATGTCTCAAAAAATTTTATTAAATAAAATTATTAAATGCTTCTGTTGCTTTGGGAACAGATGTGAACAGGTGAGGTGTTTGTTTCTTTTTCTTTTTCTTTTTTCTCCTCTACACTCTTTTGAAAGCACTTTTGGAAGTAATTCCCTCATTCCCTTTGTATATGGGTGTTGACCGAGACATGGAATAGAGGGCAAAGTACTGTAGGCCACCAAAGGAGCAGGGAGGGTGCAGAGAGCGACGGGTGCTGAGCCAATCTTTGGAAGAACTCTCAGGTTCGTGAGCCAATACATCTACTTCTTGATCAGTTGTCATGCTCAGGTTCCTTTCTCCAAAAGTGTCCAAACCCATCCCGACAAAGTCTTGATCCTTTCCTTCTGCTCAAATCAAACCACGGAGTTCAAGAACTAACCTGGACTGGCCTCCAGACATGAAGAGAATTGTGATTTGTATCCCTTTGGCACCAGGGAGCAGAGACAACCTAGAGAAAGCTGTTTATACAAGTTACCATTGCTTTGCTAATTCAATGTCAGTTTCATTAACTTTGATCTCTCTGTTCATTTTTCTGTGGTAGAATCTCTTTCTTAATGATCTTTGAACAGATCAATAGGGCAAAGACTGAACAGAAAACTGACCTTCCCCCAGTCAGGAAATCATTCTGACTAAATAGGTTTCCAAAGGCAGCACAGGGTCCTGGCCAAACTCCACTTCCTCCCTTAGGCACAAAGGAAATGTTCAGCTGTTTTTGTTCTCAGAAACCTCAAGGTGTATCAGTTAACCAGCTGTCCTGAATGTGGCTTGGCTGGTTTGTGTACGGTTACTGAATGAATTCTGAAAGAAGAAAAGAAAGAATGAAAGAGAGAGGGAGAGCCGGCCAGGTGTGGACAGAAGAGATTGTAGCGAAGAGATCGAAGCACCACGGGTGAATTTCACCTGCATTTAGAAAGTCCAGCGATAGGAGGGCCACTCAACACCTACTTATTTTTTTTTTCTCTTAAAACAGAACTCTTTTGCTGGGTGAATCAAAACACCAAAACCGTTCTGTGGATTTTCCCCAGTCGATTTTCTCACAAAGATTTAGTAACAAGAGCTAAGTATTGTGTTCTCAAAACTTTCCTCAAAAATGATACAGAGCCAGGTGGGCTAAGGCTTAGCTACTATTTTGGCATCTCATGCAAAAATCTAAAGAAATAAGTGAATTAGTCAAGCACTGTGTCACCCAGTGGATTTGACTCAGGATTCCCCAAAGCATGAGTCCCTTGTGAGGTGTTTGGGTAGCAAGCACACAACCCCATCTGGGCAGACAATGAAGATTATTTATCAATTTACTTATTTATGAGTGATTCAGAGATGCTGCTCCTCTTGGTTCTGATTCCCCCTCCCCATCTCTGCTTCCACATTTAGATGAGTGACACGTACTTAAGAGAGACAGAGTTAGGTCTTTAATCAACTCAGTCACCCAGTCACTGGGCAGAGCAGAAACTGCTCAGGGCAAGATGGATGCTCTCAGGATAAACTAACTACAGTTACCCAGAGCTGAGCATGACTAACCACTGCGTTGGTGTCATGGTTTATAATGTGTTCTCCACAGTCTCATGTGTTTGGGAAGGTCATGGAACCTTTGAGAGGTGGAGCCTTGCTGGAGGAAGACAGTTACCTTGAGATGGATTAGTCCCGCCCTACCTCCAGGAGGAGTCTGCTTTTGCAGCAAGCAATCTAGTAGCTCTCAGCCTCTCAGATAGGTGTGACATAGCCTGTCTCCAGCTTTGGCCAGCCAGCCACGCCACCTCCACCATGAAAGACGGTATCTCCCCTCTGGAACCATAAGCTGAATAAATCTCCTTTTCCCCTTAAGTTGCTTGACTTTGAATGTTCTCTCATAGCAACACGCAAAAGTAACCATTACAATTTGGTAAAGAGCCCTCCCAGGATGTTCTACCCCCTTTCTCAGGGGCTGGCCTTAAGTAAGTGTAGCTGTTGAATTTTATCTACTTTTGCCCTTTGATGGCGTCTTCAATGAATGGGAAATTGATACTTCAAGCACCTGATCATCTCCTGTTAGATTTCATGCTTCGCTGCAGGAAAGCATAGTTCAAGAGAAGCCTTCCATAGCCACACTTGCTGAAGCAAGTTTGGATCTTAAATTGTCCCTCATTCACGATGAAAGCTTGGTGCCTCTGCTGGTTAATCTTCGTTAACTTGTCTGGATTTGGAATCACCCAGGAAAAATACTTCTGGGCATGTCCATTAGGGAGTTTCCAAAGAAAGGTTTAACTAAGAATGTGGGCACCTCTGTATGGCAGGAGAGTGTGCCAGGGTGAACCAAAAGAAGAAAGGGGAGAGGAGGGGGGAAGGGGCTGAGGACCACCATCCGCCACTCCTGTTCTGCTTGCTTCCACTACCACGTCTTCCCTGCCCTGATGGGCTGTATCAGCTCAAACTATGAGCCAAAATAAACTTTTCCCTCACCAGGTGGCTTTGGTCAGGCATTCTGCCCTAGAAACAAGAAAACAACCAGTATAAATCCCAATGCGGCAGTATTCGAAGGTGGGGCCTAGCGAAGATGATAGGATCATAACAGCTCTGTCCTGGATATTGGATTAATGTGTTTATGGCTTCATAGCTTACTAGATTGGGGAATGGGTCTTGTCGTATAAAAGTTATCTCTCTCTTTGCTTCCCAGCTGCTGTGGGGTGAGCAGCTTCACAGATTCCCTTCCACAATGTCTCACATGAGGAATCAAATGGCCTCTGAAACTATGAACAAAAGAAACCTTTCCTCTTTTAAATGTGTGTGTGTGTGTGTGTGTGTGTGTGTGTGTGTGTACAAGAAGATGATGAAGTGTATGTGTCTGTGAAAACCCAAAGATGAAATCAGCCAGCAGTCACCCTGGATTGCTCTACCTGATTGCTTTGCTCCCAAGCTCTGCCTTCCAGGGTCAGAATTGCAGACCACTGCCATTTCTGCCTGGCATCTTTGCTTGGAATTTGGGTTCTGAACTCAGGTCCTTCTGCTTGCTAGGCAAAGTTTTTAATCCCTAAGCCATATCTCCAGGACTAAATTTTTTAAAGTATTTTGTTACAAGGAAAACTGATTAACATCAGCTGCAACTTGTTTTATTTCTGCATTTTTCTTTCTGCTTTATTCTTTTCAAAGCCTTTCTCACCACCTGACATATTCTATATTCACTTAAATGTTTGTTTCACATGCATGTGAGTCATGCACATAGACACAAAAATATAACGAGAGAAAAAGGAATTGCTTTATGTGTACCTTATTTCTTAAGTCCAGAAAAGTGTCTTTGAAATATTGCATGGATAATAAACTTATGAAATGAATAATTCAACTAATTTTTTATTTTGATGTGTGTGGGTATATGTGTGTGTATGCACTGTATGTATGCAGCTGCGTGTGTGTGTGTGTGTGTGTGTGTGTGTGTGTGTGTGTGTGTGTGTGCTGAGGAGGTAACTCACATTCAAACCATGACAACCACACTAGTCAGTCCAGGAGCTTCTGGAGAATCCAATGTCTCTGCCTCTCATTTCCTTTGGTGCATAGAGATTATTAATACACGTGCCACTGCGTCCAGTTTTTACATGGCTTCTAGAAATCCAGACTCAAGGTATCAACCTCACTTGGCAAGTACTTTATCCAGTGAGCCATCTCTCCAGCCCAGCACCTGGCCCTTCACATGGGAACTGGGATACCAATAAAACTGGGGATTGTGGAGGCCTGCCAGCTCAGGGGTGGGTAAGGATTTCACTGTTACTTAACCTGGAAGGCATGTGTGCACAGATTGGAGGTAACAAGCCAGAATAGTTGGAGAGATGCAGTTCAGTAGCTACACTTAAACAAAGATGGTGAGAAAAAGACAGTTTTCAGGAATATCTTGGAGGCTAAAGACAGAGAACTTGGTGATGGTTAGGAAGTGGCGGGTGTAGGAGGAATGAGAGCAGGGGTGATCTCTACATGCCTACTTGTGAGCTGGAAGGCATAAAGCACACCTGGGAGAGAAATGGATTGCAGAGAGATGGGAACTTGGTGCCTTGAGTCATTAGAACAGCAACATTCATGGGGTTTAGGCCACACCTGGGAATCACTGAATAAGAGAAGTTAGAGCATGTGGAGAGAAGAGACAGGACCAGTCACACTGATGGGCTTAATGACTACGAAGAAGGCAAGTCTGAGAAGATGCAAGGGGACCAGCCAGGACTGCGGGAGCCCCGGAATGAAGTCTCAGAAGCTCGGTAAGTCAGTTTTCTGTCTCTGTGTCAAACACCTGAGATGCCAAGAAGGTGAAGATGGCTTATCTTGGCTCAGGGATTTCAGAGCTTTTATTCCATGGTCAGTTGGCTCTCTTGCTTTGGATGTACGTGAAGGAGACAAAGCATGGATTAAGCAGAGCTGCTCACCTCAGGCAGGCCAGGAAGCAAAGGAAAAACAGAGGGAGACGGAAGAGCTTGCAGTCCCAATATCCTCTTCGTGGCCTTGCCTCTGGTAACCCGATCCTTCCACCAGGCTTTCTGTTTTTAGGCTTCATCCTTCTAATAGCATAGGCTGGTGACCAAGGGTATCATGCATGAGCTTCAGTGGGACACTTGCGAACCAAACCACAAAGGAAGCCAAGGCACCACTGGGATTGCAAGAGAAGAGAATAGTTAAAAATTCTTCTTATAGGATCAGGTGAGAACTGAAAAATACCAGTTGACTCAAATTCTGCTTGTTTTTATTATAGAAAGAGCCAAGCATGCTGCAAGGCAGGATAGAACTGAAGGGCAGAAAAGAGGATGGAGACAGGTGAGTGTGCCAAGGGAAGGTTAGTTACCTGCTCCTTTGCCCATTCTCCTTTACTTCTTTGGTGTCAGAAACCTCAGATTTTATTTTATTACTTGTAGAATAGTTTTATTATTTATTTAATTAGGTGTGTGAATGCCACAACACATGTGCAGAGCTCAGAGGATGACTTGGCGGGAATCAGTTCTCACCTTCCACCTTCACCGAGGCAGGGTCTGTCTTATTCTCTCTGCCATACTGTGTGTTTCCTGCCAATTCCCCTGTCTCTGCCTCTCGTCTTGCCATAGAGAATGCTGGGATTGCAGACACTGGGTACCGCATCTGGCTTTTGCAGACTGCAGGTGGATTCTTTGAATCAAACTCAGATGGTTGCAGTTGCACAGCAAGCACTTTAGCCCACCGGGCCATCTTACTGACCCCAAGGTTTTCCACTAGGTAACTAGCCAACCAGAATGAACTCCAGCCACGGTTTCCTCAGTAAGTCATCAGCCCCAGCTCTGCTGAAAGTGGAATGGGGGTGCTCTGCGCCACCTTTCAGGAACTTCCAGGAAGACAGTTGTTCTGCTTCTTGCCACTTTTTCGTTTCTTCATCTTTTCCTTCAGCCGTAATGTACATGTGATGTCCCAGAGATGCAGCAGCCATTTAGGCAATGTAAAGTGATCACAGACAAGGAAGCAGCAATACAGAAGAAAGCTGAGTTTTGAGGTCTTGATGGGGCACAGCCATTCTTGCCAACCAAGATTGCCAATGTTTTTACTTCTTGTGTGTGTGTGTGTGTGTGTGTGTGTGTGTGTGTGTGTGTGTGTATAGTATGTGTGTATGTGTTTTCAAGAGGACACTTAACATTTGTGTACCTCTGGATTCCCAAGGATGACATCAGAAATCACAGATTGCTCTATCTTCTTATTGTTTTTCTCTGGAGTCCCAGGTTCCATCTCCCAAGGCTGGAATTGCAGACCATCATCATTTCTGCCTGGCATTTTTATGTGAGATCTGGGGGGTCTAAACTCAGGTCCTTTTACTTATGAGGCAAAGGCTTTAACCCCTGAGCCATCTCTGAAGCCCAGACTGCCCACTTCTACATAAAAGAGCAACCCAAATTCCATCATGTTTAACCACCATAATTTACATGTCTGTTAGTTACAGATAAATTCTTCTTCCTCCAGTGAGCAAGTAGCTTTGATGGTAGGAACATAAAGAGTTGTGTTGATTTTATGAGAGTGACAGATTGGGGAGAGGTGTCAGAGGGGTGGACAGAGGATTCTTGGAAGTGGCCTTGCAGACAAGTTAAGCAGTATATCTGGTTAACCTTGCAGGCCCGTCCAGATAGTCTGTGATCTCCAGACAGTTGTCCCTTCTTCTCTATCCATCTCTGTATGAGAGCTCCAGCTTCAAGAGCTGATTCTGGTGGAGTTTCTTCATCTCCCCTTCTGACTCCATGGAGCCCTGGGGTTTGATAAACAAGTCCCCAGCAGGAGAGTTGGAGTGAGCAGATAGGTTGGGTGTTTGCTTGTCAGTGACTGCATTTACCCACTGAAGGCCAGCTTAGGACATGCCTCCGATGCTCCTGTGGACTAAGAGGTAGATTCCTGTTGGATTTCTGTAATCCTCACCACACCTTCCTTTCATTAGCCTTCCTTAGCCTGTTCTATGTGAATCATCTGTTTCCTGTCGGGCCATGTTGAGATATGTGTTCTGCTGTGTTAGGACTCTTACAAATCTAAGCACACTGGCATTTCAATGATGATTAATGCAACTGTGCTTTGATAATACTAATTCCATTTTGAGCCTTTCCTGGTAACCCACGCTGTAATGCATCCAAGTGGCTGCCTGACCGGCATCTTGGGAAAGGAGTTCCAAGATGCAAATGAGAGAGTTGGTGTCTGGGCCTTTTCCCTCCAAGACTGACATTTGTAAGTTGAGATCATGTACCCCTTGGAACCATGAGTATTAGAGTCTTCAGTGGTCCATTTTGTGGCAACTGCATCTCTTGTGGGTTTTCATTCTCACAGGGCTTCCTCTACCTGAGAAATAGTCCTTGTCTTCATTGTTCACGACCTGATGGCATTCTGAACTTTTCTAGTGTTGCCAGGATTGATATATCCTTGGCAGGTATTCTGACAGTGGACTCCATCCCAACTCCTGCCTCTTGCATGGTTTCCTTTTTCTTTGTTTTGATCTTATTTTGCCCATATTTTGATATATCACTTTTGCTTTTGTTTGGGGGGAACTGTCCTTGTACTACTTCAGAGAATCTTAGCTCATTTCTTTTGCTGGAATTACGGTCCTTGGGGTTAAAATTGTCAGGGCTGGGAAGAAAGCTCAGTGGTTAAAGCACTTTCAGTATAAGCAAAAAGTCCTGGAGTTCAGACTCACCCAAAACCCCATGTAAAATTCCACGTGCATTTTACTCCCAGTGCAGACTCTAGAGGCAAGTAGAATTTCTAGAGCTAACTGGTCAGCCCTATCTGTTAGCTCTGGGTTTGATTAGAGACCCATCCTCAAAAATTAAGCAAGAGCAATCAAGGATGATTCCGTCTACCAACCTTGGGACTCCACACTCACTTATATGCACACACTCACATGCTTGTGAATGCACCTGTCATAGTTAGATACAGGTGTCAACTTGACAGTTGAAAGGTTGAGTTAAACCCAGAGAAAGCCTGAGGGAGATTGTCTGATTGATGGGCAGGCCCAGCCCATGGTGGGTAGAACAAGTCTCTGGACAATTGAATCAGATAAAGTAAGTGGTAATGGAAGTTGGCCAGACATGCTAGTATGGCAAATAGGTGCTGTCTCTCTCTCAGTAGCCTGTGGATGTATAGATTGGTGTGACTAGCTCTTTCTGCCTTTGGTGTTGGTGTGTGCTCTTCTAACAATCTGGGCATGGAACTGTAACCAGACTACCATAAAGCAAAATAAAACCCCTTTTTCTCTTAAACTGTTTAGTTGTGCATTTATCAGAAGCAATGCAAGCAAACCATGACATCTTTACACATATAAATGAAATTAGTAGTGTCTTTCCCGCAGTATCAAGATGCTCAGGATAGAGTCTGGCTAGCCATATGCAACATGCAGAATCTAGAAAGCTACCAAATTGACAAGTATTAGAATGATGACCCAAGGGATATATGGTTGTGACCAAGGGAAAAACAATATAGCAGAGACCTGGGCTGAAGTGTGTGTATGGGGAGCAGGTGCCTTACTGGATGGAGACTTTGGGGTCAAAAGGCAGAGGTCATTGGGAAGGGTAGGACCTGTAAACTAAAGGTTGAGGGCATGGAATCAGAGAGTAAGATGCTTGAATTAATGAACTGCTTCCCAGATTGCATGGAAAAGCTAGAGGAAATATTATTCCTTTCCCCAGAGAACTCAGTGCTTGACCTGAGAAGTCATATGACAGATGTGTAAATTTACATAATGAGAAGAATGGATGTAAAATGCCAAGTGATACACAGAGAAGGAAGCCCTGAGGCCAGCCCATCTTGCAGGGGTGGGTGAAGGGGAAGACTTGGCATGGGGAGCAGGCTTTGAGGAAGGGAGTCTTGAAAGCTGCCAGAGCTGGAGGCGGTTCAGGCAAGGAGGCTGAGTGAGGAAATGGCACCAGGCACGCCCAAGGAATGTATGCAGGGAACTGGGAACTAGCTTTTGTGGGAGCCCACAGAGAGGGATGAAATGACCATCTCTAGAGAGCAATGACTTGTTGGAAGGACTCAGTCAAGGGTCACACTCTGAGCAAAAGGTTACAGCAACTTCAGCTAAAGGGGAAGATGCATGTAGAAAAGTCTAGAAGAATCCGGGTGTCTGCGTTTCATATCTCTGTTGCTGTGAGAAATACATGACCCACACAGTTTAGAGGGACAAAGATATTTTTACTCCATAATAATTCATCATAACAAGAGAGTTGCCAGTAGGAAACAAGGATACTGACCTCATTCTATCCACAGGGAGAGCAGAGGATCAAGGACTAGTGCTGCTTTCTAGCCTGCCAGCTTCGCTGACTGCCAGGTCTCAATTGACATTGGTTTCTGGCCTTCTCGTGATGCACTTGGACCAGCCAGGAACGTGGTTCCTGCTCATACTAGAGAATCAGTGATCATTAACGATTTTTTTTTTCAGTGTTTCATGTTGCACATAGTCTTGTTTCTTCCTTCTTTTCCCTTCATGTTTAATTCCTTCCCTGTGTCTTACACATAAGCCTTCCCCCAAACAGTTGATTCCTTGCAGTTGGTTTATGAGTTGCAGTGAGTATGTGTGTTAGGTGCTGGAGGCAAGGGAGGCACCTGGGAGCCTTCCTGGCCGCTGCCCATGGGGCCTTTTCTCTGAAGAACTTTCAGGGTCTTCTCAGTCTCTTGCCAGTTTTCGTGGAGCCCAGCTGAGGCATGTGGAGATCCTAATAGCCATGATAGAGACTTTGCCCCTTGCCAGAGCAGATATTGCCTCTTCAATGCTTGGGGTTCCACACTTGAGAATCCTCTCTCTAGCCCTCACTAAGAATAACTGCCCAGTTTCTGTTAAAGTGCGCAAGTACTAGCACCCCATCAGTATGAACCCAGTAGGGAAATGGAGGTCTCTCTTCTGAAATGAACTTTGCATTTTGCTCTGCTTTTCTCACCCCTCCAGAGCCACCTCGCTTAGCTAATTCCTGGCCCTTTGGAAGGCTTTGTAGGGCAACCATTTTCCCTGGTGGTGCTTTCTTACTCCTGGAACTAGTTTTTCCTCACCTGCTAAGTCAATTACTGTGTACCTTTCTCCTTCCTGGATTCCAGTATTTGACGATATTGACTCTGGCCTGGTGCTCTAGGCCTGGTGTGTTTGCCTTTCTTTCAAACCTTCAGCCAGTGCTTCAGTAGGGTCGCAAGTGTAAGCAGATGTAACTCACTGATCTGTTGATCCAGAGGCCTTGGTCGCCAGTGACTTTTCCATTCCTACTAGCTCTACTCCGGTTCCCACCATTGCCTGTCCCACCTGCACTACAGACGGCTTTGAAAATCACTCTCTTTGCAGATTTGTGACATTTCACCCCATTTTTCACACTGTACTTAGAATGCTTTAAAATAGGGGGCCAGAGAGATAGCTCAGAGAGTAAGGTGCCTGCTCACAAATACGGAGACATGAGTTTGATTCCAGAAATTCAGAATGGAAGGACAGAACCAACTCTCAAAAGTTGTCCTATAAACTCCTCTTCTGCACCACAGTACACATACATTCTTTGTGTGTTTTTTAATAAATAAAAATATTATAAAAAGAATACTCTCTAACAAATAAGTGAGTAAATAAATAAATAATTTTTTAAAGAACACTCCAAAGCAGAACTAACCAGGGGGAGATGCCTGGTCTTTTCTCCGCAAACACACTAACTGGCAATACCAACTAGCTGGCCATACCGACCTGTGGAGGAGCATCCGAACACACAGGGCTCCTCCTGCCAGCAGGGCCTGGCTCAGGCCCCTTCCTCTGCCTCCACTGGCTTTTCTACCATCGCTCACCAGGTCAGCCTGCACTTGGGGTTAAAACTCAATTCTGGTGCTATGTTCTCCATGGAAGAGGTGGAAGAATATCCAAGAGAAAGGACCTGGGAAGGAGCAGCCTGGGAGCGTAGGAGAAAGAAGGACCCACAGAGCTACAATAGGAAAAAGGAGACCAAAGAAGCCTCTAAAGGAAAAGCCACCAAAGGGGAAACCCTAGCATGAACTTGCCTGTGAGCTGCAAGAATATTGCCATCTGACATGATTTCAAATCCTTTTCTGAGTCTGACTCAGGCCCACTTGGTCTGCATGTGGTCTTCAAGGTAAGAGTGAGTTGGTGGTCTGAGTGCAGAGTGATTTTATAGTGGAGATGAGGCTGCTGTTCTGTGTTTAGGAAGAAACTTCACGGAGCATGAGCTTCAGCTACAGGCAGCACACAAAGGACAGAGAATAAAGGCCCGGCTCTCTGCCAGCCCTCTGGGAGTTTGGTTTGTTTTGTTATGTGAGAGATGGAAACTAAGGCTTGTACATTCTTTTAAAAAATATTTCTTATTTTATTTCCTTTGTGAGAGGAGAGAGAGAACAACAGAGAAAGCAAATATGGGCATATGGAGGTCAGAGGACAACGTTCAGAAATCAGTTCTCTCCTTCCACGCTTTGGACTCCAGGGATCATACTCAGACTTCCAGATTAAGACCCAAGCCCATTTGCCACCTGAGTCATCTTATTGCCCCCAAGTCATTCACATTCCAGACAAATGCACTAGCGCGTAGCTTTAGCCCCAACCCCATTGAGATTATTATTTTTAACCTGGGAAAATATTAGGCATGGATATTAAACTATTTTATTTGGATATAAAGGGAAAGAGTAACTTCACATTCCCTTCTCTCCTTCTTTTTGCTTTAGGTTGTTTCTTTTTTAATTCTTTGCGCATGTCAGTTGTAGGCATCTGTAAGTCACTTCACTTATAGGGAGCAAGGAATCTTGCATTTTGCTTTTACAAGGCAGTGCATAGTGTTCACAACTGTATTTAGTTACTCTTGCAGTTTGCCTCCATGTTGCCCACAAATTCACAGCCAAACAGTTTAAGGAAATAAGGGTGGGTTATTCTGGCTCACAGCTCTGGTTACAACTAATAGTTCATCTTGGCAAAAGAACTCATGCCAGCAACAGGAGTAGAGGGTCCTGGTCACACCATAGCTACAGGGTTTCTGAGAGAGTGTTGCGGGGTCACTGTCTAGGAATCTGTATGTATCAGGTTCTTGTGTTTGGAGAGGACTAAGTTAGAGTTTATTAGAGAGACAGAATGGAGCTCACAGACTCCAGACTGTCGAGTTCCATGAGGGGCAGACGCCCTAGAGAACTCATGGGCTCCAGGCATGGAATCCATGAAGGGCAAGGAGCTGGAAAAGGACTCATGGACTCCACATGTGGAATGCCATGAGGGGCAGGCGTCAAAGATGGCTGCCAAGGCCAGGTATATTTATACCCAGGCAAACCAAGGAAAAATGGCTTTTCCTCATTGGTTAGCTCTATTTGGGGCCCAAACCTAGTTGATTTTGTGCTCGATTTCAAGGTAGGGCTTATCTGTAATGGAGAACTAATCTCCATATCCTTTCATAATTAAAGGGTTGGGGGAAGTTTACCATTTTATCTCTTGTGGAGAATTAAAATCATTTGCTCCCCATCAACAGGGGGCGTTTCCTCCAGTGTTATCCCAGCAGTGGGGGATGGCTTTCAAAGACCTTTAGAGACAGCATGGCTGCTCAAAAATTGCCTAAAGAAGGGCAAACTTCTTCACTTGCCAGACAGTATGGCAACCAAAGTGTACTGGAAAATGCCAAAGCACTGAACCAGCTCCCTCCATCTTATCTACCTGACCCATGAATGATCCCACTCGCTATGGACTAGGTCTTCCCAAGTCAATCATTCTCCTACAGACTTGCTCATCTCCTAATTCTTTATATATGTACCCAGAACTAAGTCTTCAGTTGTCAAATCGACACCTAAATATCTAATGAAAACAGGTATCAAACACAGGAGAGTCTCCTAACTTGCTGATGATTGCCCTGATAACAAATGAAAGGGCAGTTGTCCTTTGTCCTGAAAGCAAGTCTTTATAATACAGCATTCAGTCACTGCAAATCATCCTTAATCCTATAATTCCAACAATAATTATTTAAGTACATTTGAGAGATGGGAGTTGCTGGAGTAACAGAGAGTTAACTTTGGTGGACAAGTGAGCACATGTCCATGACCTCGAATGTATCAGTCTCATCAACTGTTAATCCGTTAATCCTGAGATGACAAAGACCAAAACCACAAACTGTCTCAAGCTTTGGAGCCTGCAGAGTTATTACTTGAAAGGCTTAAGATAAAGCATTAAATGAGGTGATGTTGATGCCCCTATAGGGAAGGAGCAGAATGATGAAAATTCATTAAGACATAATAAGAAACTCTAGTCTCGGCTTGTTGCAAGTCACAAGGGACAGTGCCCGAATGATTCCAGACAAAGGGAATCTTTGAAGAAGGGAACGCTTTCTTGGCTTGACAGTGACTCAGGCAACAGTTCACACTTTCTCCCTAGAGCCCCAAAGAACCATGTCCTTTGTTACCTGAGCCCTTTGTTTGTGGCTCAAGGACTTGGCATTTGTCCTCCTATTACAGTCTGAAGCTTCATTGGCAATTTGAAAGAAATAACACTTAACATGAAACCTTCCATTTACAAATTAATTCATAAGAAGTTCATGAAATGTTTGAGGAATGCATGTGTTATAGTTAAATACATGCGTCCGTACTGGAGAGGTGGCTCAGGGGTTAAGCCTCTGCCTTGCAGGTGGAAGGTCCTGAGTTTGGATCCTAGATCCTATGTATAGACGCCGGGCAGAAGCAGGGGCGGCCTGCGTTTCCGGTCCTGGTAGGGCAGAGCCTGTGAATCCTGGGGCAGAGTAAACAAGAAGGAGGTGGAAGCGGTCCATGGTGGTTCCGAATTCGTCCGTGGTTCTACACACACGCACATACATACACACACATACATACACACACACGCATACATACACACACACAATTGACTAAATAATAAATAAAAAAATACATGTGTCAACTTGATGGTTGAGGGTTCGATCTCTGGGCCTATTTGTAGAGAGTTAGTAGTTAAATTAAGCCCAGAGAGAACCTGTACGAGATTATCTAGTTGATGGGCCCAGCCCATGGTGGGCAGGACTAGGCCCTGGACAGGTAAATAAAATACAGAGAGCTGGTTCAGGAAGTTGGCATACTTCAGCATTCACGGTCAGAAATGCAGGTTTGGCAACAAAGGGTTATCTCCCTCTCAGCAGTTATGTGGATATGGTGTGGCCAGTTCCCCAGCCTCTTGGTGATGGTGTGGGTGCTCCTGCCAAGCTGGAAGAGAAACTATAAGTGGAATGAGAAAGTAAAATCCCTTGTCCCCTTACAAGCTTTTTGATTGTGAACTTATCAGAAGCAATGCAGGCAAACTGCAACATCATGTGAGTTCCACTCTCCTCTGTGTCAAGCTGTATCAATTCAACAGCTTTAAGTACCTTTTATGTTATAAGTGTGCTACCTCTTCACTCATATGAAGAAAGACAATTCCTTTTTCAAGATGTTCATGATTTAGTGGTTTGAGTGTACATCTTTGCAGAGAGCTACCTAGCAGAAAATAAGATGCTGCCTCATTAAAAGGAAATCTAGTGCCTTGATTTAAAAAAAAAAGCATTGAAGACTGAGAGAAATTGAAATCAAGAGCTTTCCATGAAAGACAGAGGTACAGAAACCCACTAGTGTCTAGCCCACTGGCATTTTCTGGAACCCCTCTAGTGATAAGGCTTTAGCCTGAGACCTTAAAGAATTCTGCTTTTATTAGAAGTGTCTTGTATATTACACTCTCCCCCTCCCTCCCCCTGGAAGATATCTACGGAAGATTTGATTCTCTGGCTCTCAGGCTGGCCATCCAAATACCCACTGGAAACTAGAAAAGCTTTTCTGTAACCCTACCTATTCTTCCAACCAATCAGAAGTCCCAACACCCAGATTTGCATACAAATTCTCAACTCCCAGAATATAAATAAAATATGACAGGAGTGTTCTCCCTTTGGAAGGCAGTGGGTTTTCTTGCTTGTTCCAGCCCAACTTTTCTCTAAATTTCCATCTCTGTGTGTTCTTTTTTTCTGCCTTTCATGTTTCCCACCTTCATAGGTCACCATGATGGATGTGTAACACCCTTACTGTCATGGTTTGAAATGTGTCCCCCACAGTCTCACATGTTTAGCAAGGTCAATGGCACCTTGAGAGGTGGAGCCTTGCTGGAGGAAGGCAGTCACAAGGGGGGGGTCTTGAGGTGGATTAGTCCTGCAGCTCTCAGCTTCCAAGATGTCTGCAGTGACTTAGCCTCCTCCAGCTCTGGCCAGCCAACCATGCTGCCTCAGCTTTGAAAGACTGCTTCTCCCCTCTAGAACCGTAAGCTGAATAAATCTCCCTTTCCCTTTTAAGTTGCTTGACTTTGGGTGCTCTCTCCCAGCAATAGTTGAGTAACTGTTATACTTACCAAACTGTTAAGAAGGAATAATGGCAAGAGGAGCCATCCCAGGAAAAAAACCTTTTCACATTTTAGCAGTTTCCTTTTGATTTTTAAACTATTCTCAGCCTAAATGTGGTTGAGAGAGAGGAAGACCTCTGGTTTCCTCTGGAACTGGTGAGGAAATCCATTTCCAGCATTGGTATAAATTATGTCACTTGGTTCCTGTGACAGAAGGGATAATTTCCCAAGAACACACCACATCACAAGTGTTGTTCTTTCCACATGACCAGGCCATAAGCAGTCCCAGAGCCTATACCAGTTTGCTTTTTTCAATGGATAATTCTTCAGATATTCATCTTTGATAATCTCTTTTCTTAAAATTAAATTTCCTTTCCAGTTCCCAACTATCATTTAGAGTTTTCATGATACACCAGTACTTTATGATAGATCATTCTAGAAGAATCTGTGTTATTTTATGTACGTTGGTTTTACCTTCTTGATTAATTAATTTGAAGACAGCATATAGGATTCTCCTGCCTGGTTCTCTAAGGAAAACTATTGGGTTGCAAAACTCTTTAGGAATCATTGTTATTTGTGTGTTTTGAGATAAAGTCTCATATGTCCCAAATGGTCCTTGACCCAAGGGTGACCTTGACTCCTCCTTCTACCTCCTGAGTGTTGGGTTTATAGGCTTCTGTCACTACACCCAGTTTACATGGTGTTGGGGATCAAACTCAGGACTCCTGCATGCTAGGCAAGTGCTCTTCCAACTGAGCTACATCCCCAGCCTGAGTTGAAGAACTTATTTTGAAGAACTTATTTACTCATCTAATTGACAAATATTTATTGAACCCCTATCATGAGGAAAAGCAGTTGACCAGCCATAGAAATGTAAGAATGTAACAATGAGCCATAGAATGTAAAAATGAGAAATGTAAGAATGACTGGTTCAGTCTCTTTCCTATACAGTAAAATCAGTTTGGTTAAGGAAAGAAGTTTTTGTTATTCCATGTAGCTTCTCAGGAAACTCCCCTAATTTAGTCACACGCAACTCAATTTTTTTTGGACAGTTTTTTTTTTTTAATCTTCTGAAGAAGTTTGGTGAAGGCAAAGATGAGCCGTTTCTACTTTTACCTCAAGCTATACTGAGCACAGATTTCACAGAGCCATAAAGAAGAACAAAACTAGGTTACTTGCAGGAAAATGGATGAAACTTCTGAAGATCATCATTCTTGTGAGTCCTGTAGGTTTTGTCAACTTCCCGAGTCTTGAAATCTTCATTTTATTCCCTCCCTGGAAGGCATATTTCAATCTGGAAGAAACAACTACACAATACAGCATATGCTTTCTCTCATGTGTGGATCCTAGGAAACATTATATATGTATATGTACACACACACACGCACTAGTTAGTATCAGTTGTCAATTTGACCAACTTGACACTTGAGAGGCAAGTCTCTGGCATGCATGTTGCTTGCATAATTGATGTAGGAAGACTCAGCTGTCGGTGGGAAGTTCGTTCCCTGAACAGGTGGATGAAGATGGAGGGAGCTAGCTGAGCATTGACAATCAGGCAAGCGAGCAGGATGCAGCATTGATCCTTGTCTTCTGATCTTGCCGTGGATGTGATGTAACCAGTACCTTAGACTTCGAAGCTGGTGTAACTCTTCTGCCATGATGGACTATAACCTGGTAGTGAACTGAATAAAACCCCTTTCTTCCCCCACAGGCTCATGTGTTTGGGAAGGTCATGGTACCTTTATGAGGTGGAGCCTTGTGGGAAGAAGGCAGCCACAGAGGGTGGGCCTTGAGGTTGGTTAGCCCTACCCTGCTTGAATGAGTGAGTCTGCTCTTGAGCTTGATGCAGCAGCTCTCTGTCTCCAAGATGTCTGCAGTGACTTGGGCCTCCTTCAGCTTCTGCCACCAGCCATGTTGTTTCCACCACGAAGAACTGTTTCTCTCCTCTGGAATCATAAGCTGATCTCCGTTTCTCCCTTAAGTTGCTTGACTTTGAGTGTTGTCTCAATAGCAACACAGCCTAGTAACTGCTACAATATTTATTTCAGCAATAGTTATGAAACTAAGACAATACGTGTGCATATGGTACATACACATATATACATATGCATTCATGATATGAAAGTAAAATGGGAAAATATTTAGGTAAAGAGAGAGGGCCTGCCAGAGAAAAGGAGAGGGTCATATGTGGATACAGTCATAATACATGTTATACTTAAATGAGAATATCATTATGAAGTCATCATACAACGAATACATGCTTATAAAAATAAATTAAATAAACAAAAACATTTACGAGCACATAGAATCCAAACAATTACTGAAACTTATTTCAGGAGCTCTGTGAAACTCCACCTTTCTGCCATCTACCATCTACTATGGATGCATCATTTGAAAAAAGTATAGCAACATTCCAAAAACAAGACCCTTATCTATCTACTAGATACCAGACAACAAGAAACTGAAGGCTGGGCAGAGGGCTGTTCAGGAACCTAGCTCTAAGTCTCATCCCTGAAGGATTATGTTACTGGTCTTATTAGAGTCTTATAATTTATGTTCACACAAAGGTAGGATGATCTTTGAGCTAATTCATCTAGTCTATGTATCCTAAACATTTTTAAATTCACCAGTGCAAGCTCAGTTGTAATATTTATTATGATAATAAATATGCTACCAAATTGACCAACACAAAACTATTTCTGACTGACCATGTACCTCCTGTAGGCAGCTGGCATGTATGGGATTCTGGGTTAAGTCTCTTTTACTGCAAACATAAACATGCAAGCAAACACGCTAGCAACGGCAAAATCGTTTCTGATTTTGAATATATTAGTTATTTTAATGTGGCTACCTGCTCAAGATAGTTAACAACAGAGCTTAAAGCAGTCCTTCCTAGTCTAGGGGTCCTCCCACTTTGGCAACAGTAGATGAACCATCATTCCTGACCTGTTGATTCCTGACCAGTCCCTTGGTGTTAGCACCAACTGTGTAATATATTCAAAATATCCTGAGTGTAGAGGGAAGGTCAGCCAAGCTACAAAGCCAGCACCATAAGAGCAGCAAGCCAGGCTTTCAAATAACCATAGTCTCCTATGTGTAGCCTTTTCTTCTAGTCTTCAACATTGCTGGATGCATTTTTTTAACCAGAACATTTCTGTGGTAGGAGTTTGAAGTGGAGGGACCATGAAGATGCCTAATATTGTAGGTGCAGATGTGTCCATGGGAAACTCTGGCTGCCCTGTAGGTAAAGCTCAAAGTGGTGTACCTGGTAGAGACCTCTTGGTTCTATGTGTAGGCATCATGCAAAAAGTCTAAACACAGGGAATTTTCTCCTGTGCATATGGACCTGTGAGAACTTATAAACTAGAAACGGTAGATTAGCAGTAACCATTTTCATGACTTGACTGTGAATAGTACCCCATAGCTTTATGTGTTTGAATATTTGGTGACATGTGACAGTGGGAAAAGAATAGAGTACGAGATGGTCCCATAGGACAATTTGGCTCAGATATGGGGAAACCTGTGGAATGTCTTCCTCAGGAGAATGGATCTCTCTGGGGTCTATTGAAATGAAGTTTCCAGGAAGGGTCTCTAATATTTTTGTTTGCCAATTCAATGTTAAGGTGTTATTTGGAGTTGGTCATGGTTGACTTAGCATCATATAAAATAAAGATGCTTCTTCAAAAGATGGATCTTTCTGTGGTGTTAGATATGATAATTGCTCTTGTGTTATTCTCCATTAAGATTTCAACTTGACCTAACCACCTCACTCTATATAGCCATGGAAGCCAGTGAGGGTGTCCTGAGGTTACAGTCAGATTGAAGAATCTGCTCTGGCCAGAGCCTTTAAATGTCCTTTAGGGGCTGCAGAAATGGCTCAGAGCTTAAAGCTCTTGCCTTTCAAGTAAAAGAACCTGAGCTCAGATCCTCAGATTCCACATAAAATGACAGGCATGGTGTCAGCGTACAATTCTAGCCTTGGAGGGCAGAATCTAGCAAACCCCATAACAAAGCAATAAGAAGACAGAGCAATCCAGTATGATCCTGATATCATGCTTAGGCTCCACAGACACATGCATTCAACTGTCCTTTTGTACATACAGACACACAACACACACACACACACACACACACACACACACACACACACACCACGTCCCTAAGCAATGGACACACACTTCTCTCCCAGGCAAGCTCTCTTCTCAGCTCTACCATTGCCCTTACACTTTTACTCCTTTCCCTGTTTAAGTGTTGTAGTTTAAATATAACTCCAGGGGCTGGGACATGACTCTGTGGGTAAAAATGCCTATGGATCAGGAACACATTCATTTCATAGTGCCACCACAGGGATGATAGGCGCTGAAGATAGGAGAATTCCCAGGACTCCTGGCCCCACTACCCTGGCTTCAGAAGCATCCAACAAAATCTTGTCTTAAGAAAGGTAGAAGTCAGGGGCTGGAGAGGTGGCTCAGGGGTTAAGCCTCTGCCTTGCAGGCGGAAGGTCTTAAGTTCGGATCCTAGACTCCACGTATAGACGCCAGATGGAAGCCAGGGCGGGCCTGGGTTTCTGGTCCTGGTAGGGCGGAGCCTGTGAATCCCGGGGCAGAGTAAACAAGGAGGTGGAGGCATCCATGGTGGTTCCCGAATTCGTCCGTGGTTCTACACACACACACACACACACACACACACACATACACGTGCACAATTGAATAAATGATAATAATAAAAAAGAAAGGTAGAAGTCAAGGGGCATCATCTGAGGCTATTGTCTGATCCCCACACATGAGTGCTCTCTCTTTCTCTGTCTCTCTCTCTCTCTCTCATCTTCAAATAGAGGAAATGGTTTTTCCAGCACTCAACAACATTTGGCAGCAAAGATCCCAATTCCACATGCACATAGCAAGCATCCTTTCATGTACTTTCACAGCACTGTTTTTGTACTGCAACAAAATTTAAACAGAAATTATCTAGTCTCTGGAGTTTTTCTCTGAAGGGTTTTGTAACAGAAACTTGCCCTGACTGGGGCCTCGTGGTTTCCTATCCCAACCTTTCATTTACGATCTTCGGTTATGGATGAAGCATGACATAAAACAAGTTTACATAACACGACTTGTTCCCACATAATCATATATTACAGCTGGCGATAAAAGAAAAATAAGCACTTCACATATGACGACTCTCTAGAAAGAATTTCAATTACAAACCTAAGCCGAAACCTCTTGGCTTTTACTAGACTGCAGAACTGATAATGTCCAACTGGAATATATAAATTACTATGCTTGAGTCAGCACAGCACTTGACTTTTAATCAAATCCTTATGCTACTCCATCTGAGATATTATCACGGCTAATAATTGGCAGGTAACACCCTCATATGAAGATACATTATATTTAAACGTGTATATATTTACACTGTGCCCTGAGCCCTATCAACTGAAAAAGCAATTCTAGCTTGTGAAATGTCCAACTTTTAGAAAACTGAAAACTTCAGACAACAAAGCTGTATTCATTTGTTATTTTATCTATTTATCTATTTGACAGTGCCAGCCCTTGTTAGCCAGAGAGCGTCTATGCTCTGAAATGAACAATTGTATTAAGGCAGAATACCAGAGTGGGAAAGTGAGGGTAGCTGTCAAGAAAAGTGTCGTGCAGTTCACAGCTTCAAACAGTCTTCCTCATCCCTCAACTTCCAGGATGCTGAAATCTGAACCTCCTTGATAGGCTATAGCAAGGTTCAACAAAGATGTTTTGTTCCCTTGGCGTTTCTGTGGGATGGTGTAACTGCTTAGCATGTATTGTCAACAAATGCCACACAGAGCTGACCAATGACTCACAGGCTCCACTGCAAGATCTCTCTTCCATTTCGAAATGCTTATTTATAAATACCTGAGCCAAATAGCCAAGGGCTTATCACATTCTTTACCTCATTTGGTTCCATTCTAATTTCATCTTTAATTTTAAAAATGTATATGAAGTATGATAAAAATTAATACAAATACCATGAATTATAAATATAAACATTTTTTTGTCTTTAAAATTTTTTGATTATATAGTTAAAATTTCCTAAGTCAAATTTGCAGCTAGTTTTTTTCTTTTCTTTCATTCACAGTCCCTTGTTTGGGACTTGAACACCCTATGACCTCTTGCCTCTACTCAGTATGTGCACCTCCATTCCTAGTTTTTAAGAGGTGGGATTTTGAACACAGGGATTTCTGCATGATAAGCATGCACTCTCCCACTGAGCTCTACTCCAGCCCTTGAAATTTGACTTTGAAAATAAAAACTTGGGTAGCATCAACAGAATAAAAGCACTCTCTCTCTCTCTCTCTTTCTCTCTCTCTCTCTCTCTCTCTTTCCCTTTCTCTTTCTCTTTCTCCATCTCCTTGAGGAGAAACTAATCTTTGAGATTATTTTGTTAGCCATTATAATGTTTGCTGGGCATTTTAGGTCTTTCCTTCATAACCCCTTTCTTTCCCCCCCCCCACTTTATTTTTAGACAGATTTTCTGTGTATATGTCTAGACTTGAACATTCTTCCTTCCTCAGACTCATCCTGAAGGTTAGGATCACAGGCCTGGACCACCACATTCAGTCACTGTTGTCCCTGAACATTAAGGCAGCGCCGATGCTACAGTGACCCTGTTTTGAGCTCCTAACATCAAGCTAAACTCTCCTCATAAAGTTATTAGAAAACAGAGAAGAAAAGAGAAGACTGCATAGTGAAATGAAGATGAAGAACATTTAGGTTTCTTTTCCTATTTTATTGTATATATGTGTATGAGGTACATTTATGTGTCTTCATGTTCAAATGTAAGTGCATAAATGTATGGATACATATATGTGTACAGGTGCATGTGGGTGCATGTGTGTGTGAAGGCCCAAGGTTAATATCCAGAATCATCCTAGATAGCTCTTCTATCTAATTGTTTCTAGGCTGGGTCTCTAAACCCAGAACTCACCTATGGGACTAATCTTGGCTAATTGGCTTGCTCTGGGGGATTCTCAGGCTCTACCTTCCAGGATAGGCAGCACACCTCCCCAATTCGGGTCCATTTACCTGTGCTGCAAATCCTTTGAGTCATCTCTCCATCCCAGAATACTTGGTTTTAGAGCGAGTCAGTGACATACTGAGATCAAAATAGGTATCCCCAGTCAATTGTCAGTGCTTGAGACATAGTTTAGAACGAATTAATGTTCACCTTTAAAAACATACTTAATAATAGCAGAAACTTAGTGAAATTGATTTCCATCCACATTCAATATACAGTGCTATAGCACAAAACTTCATCATACTTTACATTCTGACTTTCATATTAAGTAAGAGTATGGGCCTGTTTAATCTCTGCAAAGATTTTTCGTCCAGGAACGCCTACGTGTGTGGTCAAATTGACAGGTGTGAGTAATTAATCAGCCACCTGCAACGCTTTAGCTGCGTTGCTCTGTGAGTCCAGGGCTCGTTATGCCAGGCGCCTCACGATCAGATGAGTTCACTACCTCACAGTGACCTTGAATCTGGAGTGGGAGGACAAGAAAAAGGGAGAAGCTAAGCTGTGGGTCTAACGCGAACGTGGGAGGGTGTTGGTGTAGGAAACTGCGAGTCTTCCAAATGCGTGAGTCCGGGCAGGAAACTGAGCTCAGAGCTCGGGGCGGGAAGACGGCACAGCAGGTCCGGGGGCGCGGTGGGACGCGGCAGGGCTATTTCAGCTTTGCCTGGGCACCGCTCAGCGGTGGCACGGGGGCGGGCTGCGGTGGAAAAACTGGCTTCGTTGGAAGCCCTAGG
This sequence comes from Typhlomys cinereus, assembly GCA_023101885.1. Lineage (NCBI taxonomy): Eukaryota > Metazoa > Chordata > Mammalia > Rodentia > Platacanthomyidae > Typhlomys > Typhlomys cinereus. The sequence goes on from JALPQD010000021.1 coordinate 9,481,690, forward strand.
GTCAGGTGTCCTGGAGAACCGCGGTTCTCCCCGCTCCGCCCCCCGGATTCCAGTGTTTCCCCCGTATCCCCGGGAGTCTCCATGGCAACGGACGCTGAGTTCCAGAGTGGGATTCGCAGACTGAGCAGTTGAGGTCGGCAGGCGCTGGGCCTTGGCGGGCATGGCTGAGGCGGAGGCGGAGAACCCGGAGATCATACCCGCGACGCAGGGATGCCGGAAGGTCCTGGAGACCCTGGAGGCGGCTATTGAACAATTCCAGTTCTGCCCCAGGTGACCCGCCGAGCGGCGGCCGCGCCGACGTTGGCCTTTTGATTGCTCAAGCGAGCTGTGTGCTCAGAGCTCAGACTCTGGGTTCCACCCTGCTAGGTTCTCACCGAGTCCCTGACTTAAGTCTGTTTCCTTGTGTTCTCTGTGACTCAGCTGGGAAACAGGACCACGATGAATGTGCCTGTCCCGTGGATCACGGGCCTGGAAATATGTTCATCTTGGATGTGGTTAAAAGAGAGACCGTAGACGTGGTGAGAGGTCCCTGTCTTACAGACTTTCTCGTATGGACAACACAGATTTCTTCTTTGCGGCTCTGGAGACTGGAAAGTCCAATATTATGTATGCCCCGGCCCCAGGATCGGTACCTTCTGGCTTCCGTCTGTCATGGTAGAAGGGGTAGAAGGTCTTTCCTCAATTCCTCTACTTCCTTCACCCCACTTATTCTCCCACCTGACTTCTATAAACCACAGCCCCATACATGAGGGTCCCAGGATCTTTTCTAATCGTCTTTCCAATGCCGTCCTCCTTAAAACATACATTAGATTAAGGTGTCCCAAACATGTCGTCTACATAGAGCAAGCCACGTGTGTTTGCCAATGAGTTGTTACTATTTCTTAGTTTCTTCCACTGGTCCATCTCCCACCTTTCTGTCCAAGTTTTTCCAAGAGTTGCTTCCAGAAAATAAATCTCTGTCCCTTACCTTTTCAAACCAGACCTGTGAGACTGTGACTCTATAGCCTCAGGGAGCAGGGTGGCTGATTAGAGATCAGACCCACACAGTGATCTCTCAAGTGAGAAGAAAGGAGCACAGTTGGACTAGACTAGCCCAATGATGGGCCTCACCGAGTGCCACAGTCCTGCTCAGATCAGGCCTGAAGGGGTTTGACACACACACACACACACACACACACACACACACACACACACACACACGGCAAGCAAACAGCAGAGGCACACTGCACCCAACCTGTTTGTAGGAGTCATTTCTCCCCTGGACCCCTTGGCATTCCAGCCAGGCTCCAGGTACAGAGTGATCTCCTTCTACCAAGTGCTCCATTAACTGAACCAAGGAAGTGCTCCGGGACCAGGTTGGTGCCCTGACACACGTAGGAGAAGCTCAAGTACTGGCTGACCTCCAGCAATCTGAGGCTTGGGCACAGTCAGCTTTGGCATGGGAGAGGCAGCCGTCTGCACACTAGAATTGTGAGGCTGGTATTCTAGTCAGGAGCCAATGGCAAACTAGATCAGCAAGTAACTATGTAGTAGGTTAGATGAGGTTAGATCTAAAGAAGAAAAACAGAAAGCAGAGAAGGAACAGCAGGTGTGTGTGTGTGAGTGTGTGTGAGTGTGTGTGTGTGTGTGTGTGTGTGTGTGTCCATCCGTCCGTCCAAACCTTGAGGTAAGAAGAGGAGCCAAAATGTTAGATATGGTGGTGCTCAATCAGAAAAGGCTTTTCCGAAATGACCCTAGGATGAGAGCTGCAGTCTTTTTTTGGCGGGCAGGGGGAGACACCAACCTCAAGCAGTTATGTATAAAGGCAAAATATTCCAAGCAGAAGGAACAGGAAGTGGAAAAGAGTAGGCTGCCTGGTACTGCTTAGAACAATAGGGAAGACGCCTGTGTGGTTAGAACATGAAGAAGGGTAGGAAGTCACCCTACACTGGGAAGGAATTGGCTGGAGGCGAGGACCCTCAGTCACTGTGATAAATACAACTTTCAGCTTGAATGAGATGGGACTCCAGAAGGAGTTGACACAATGACCCCGCACTATCCGACTGTCAGTGGATTTTTCTGCTCTTTTGATAACAGGGACAAAGGTTTAAGTGGAGAAACCAGTTAGGGTACAGCTGTAAAATCTGTCAAGGAAGACAGTCATGGGGACTGGGGAGGTGGTTCAGTGGGTACAATGTTTGCTACACCCACGTCTAGATCTCCAGCAGCCACGTAAAAAGCTCTGTGTGGGGGTTCATGTCTGTAAACCCAGTGCTGGGGGCGAGGGCAGGCAGAGACGGGTGCTCATTGCTCATCCAGTTTGTCTAAACAGTAGACTCCAGTCCTGGAAATGATCCTGTCCCCAAATTAGAGTAGAGAGCAATAGAAGACACTTGACATGACTTTTGAATTCCACAGGCACAGACACGGATGAGCACTTCCATGTGGAGACACACACACACACACACACACACACACACACACACACACACACATACACACACACACATACACACACACCGAGGAGAAATAAAGATCATTCGGATGGAAGCAGGAAACAATCAGGGGAGGGACATGGTCAGATTCTAGCTATGTGTAGAGCCACTGGCAGACTACTGGTGCCGCCTACAGCATAAGGCAGTTTCCAAGGTTTCTGAAGTGTCGCCAGAAGAATAGAGTTTGCTATTGACTTTGCTAGGAAAGACGGTGAAGGAACAGGTCCAGTAGGAAAATCCTAAGCTGCTATGCAGCATGTGGACACAGACTCTCAAACATCCTTTTAAGCCATTCATTAGGAAGCTGGTTATGAGTCTGTAGCTCAGAAGAGAGATCCAACTTGGTCCATCGATTTGAATGAATAAAAAAGATGGTGTGTTAAATAAACTATGAGAGTGGGTGAAATCAGCCAGGAAGTATACATACACAAAATAGAAGTCTTTGAAAAAGAAAGGAAAGAAAACAATATTTTCCTTAAATAACACTAAACAGTTCACCACAGTGAAAATTAGCATGTCTAATGCTGTCTTCGTTGAGTAATTCATTAACCAGCATTTGTTCAGATAGGCTATTCTAGGACCCAGTGGGAAGTGTTGTTACACTCTATTAATAAATATCTATGGACCTATTTTCTATAAGTTACCATTTTAATTTTGTTTCTAATTTATTAAAAACATAATTGTTATCCTCCTTAGACTATCCACTATGCATAACAACCAACCTATTATTCAGAGGAAGAATCACAGAGACTAAAAATAAGGACTGTGTAGGAACCGCTTAGCTCATTTCTGGTGATGTGGGTTTCCGTTTAGGAGGTGGAGTTATCACTAAAATTAGAGATATGTGGAAATTGAAGAGAAATTGAAGAATGAGCCTCTTTTCATTTAGATTCTGAATGAGCCAGGTCTTTCTGAATCAATTTACAAAAAAAAAAAAAAAAAAAAAAACTAATACTGGGGAGGACTTGGAGTCCCAGATCTGTCTGTACTTGGGACTCGAAGGAGGAGCCTGTTCTCCTAGGCTTACAACTTAGATCGGTTCCTGCCTTTCTTTGAATATCAGCTCTACATTTTTAAAACAAGGAAGTTAGCAACCCTGATTGTTGGAAGATTACTGGAAGAAAAAAAATGTGTGAGTTAAAGCACATTTCTTAATAAGCCCTTAGAAATATGTAAAGCATTCAATAAACAGATACTAATATTATTTTTAGACACCTCATAGGATGTGTCTGTAAAATTACTGGATTTGATTTTTAAATATGTTATTATTGTCTTATTATGACAGTTGAAAGACTAACCCAAACATTTTTCTAAGTTTCTAAATCCTGTCCTGAAAAAGTACATGTGAGACTGAAGAGATGGCTCAGGGGTTAAAGTCTCTGCCTCTAAGGAGAAGGATCTGAGGTTAGATCCTAGTTCCTACATAAAAATGCAGATATGTCTGCACTTCCAATCCTAGAAGACAGAGCCTGGGAAAACCCAGAGCAAAGCGAAAAGGAGGTAGAGCAATCCAGGTTGATTCTCAATGTCACCCTTGAACTTCCATAGGTACACACACTCAAGTGCTCTCTGGTACATACACACACACACACACACACACACACACACACACACACACACACAAATACTCCATAGACCTATTATTCACAATAAGTATTTTGTTTACAATAAGGAAAGAATGAAAGAACATACATGTTTAAATTTAATGTAAAAATGAAATCGCGTATTGAAAAGAAGCCTTTTGGCATTAGGGAGGGTGTCTATTACACTTTTTTCACTGGAATGCTAAATCGCTGAGGTCTGTTAAATATGCAGTGTGCAATATAAAGAAACCAGGTATGATCAGATGAGCATTTCTTCTTGTTGCATGGTACAGCTAGAAGTTCATAAGTAATTTAATGATTATTTATTTAATTGTGTGTGTGTGTGTGTGTGTGTGTGTGTGTGTGTGTGTGTGTGCGTGTGTGTGTGTGTGTGTGTATGTGTAGAACCATGGGCGAATTCGGGAACCACCATGGACGCCTCCACCTCCTCCTTGTTTACTCTGCCCCTGGATTCACAGGCTCTGCCTTACCAGGACCAGAAACACAGGCCGCCCCCGCTTCTGCCCAGCATCTATACGTGGGGTCTAGGATCTGAACTTGGGACCTTCCGCCTGCAAGGCAGAGGCTTAACCCCTGAGCCACCTCTCCAGCCCCAGAAGTTCATAAGTAATTTAAACCAGTGATTATTTCCTGCTCCTTGGTAAATATAAAGAAAGATTTTGAACTAGCTAAAAATTGGCACAGTGGTAAAACAGAGACACTAAGTAGATGCATAAAGTGACCATGGCCTTCAGGTCTGAGAAAAAGTAAACAAGAAGTTAGAATGTCCCCCAACTTCCACAGGCTGAAATTAAGATCTTTTTGAAGAGAATATGGCTGCCATGGGAACTTTCAACCTGTTGGTGGCAAAGAGACTTGCCAGAGGGTGCAACTTACACTGGTCCCCAGGTATGGATTGCCCACCTAGCTAGAAACTGACATAAGGTACTGTCAGAACGTCTTTCCTTATCAGGAGATTGTTTCCTGGTGGGGGGGGCTATGTTTTTCCATTGGTCCTTACTACTGAAGGCATCTCAGAGCACACCCTGGTTCCAGGCATAGGCCTCTTTCATTCCATGTGTACTAATAACCCAATTATCCTTATAATCAGAATCATTTGTGTCACACAGTAATCCATCCCTTCTTCATATAAGCCTTTGGTTCAGTGGCCTAAGCACCATCCATTTTAATGGAGTCATTTCTGTTTTTGTGGCGATGTTCTCCCCTTCAGAACTAGGGTCCCAGTGATAGTTAGATACAGGTGTCAACTTGGTAATTGAAGGCTTGAGCTCTGGACAGTTGTCAGGAATCCTGAGCAAGCTTGCAGGAGAATGACTAATTGATGGGGAAGATCCAAACCATGGTGGACTGGACATTTCTCTGGGCAGGTGGATAAGATGGAGTGAGTTGACTCAGTAAAGTTTGGCATTCTTCAACATGCTTGGACAGACATATTGTCTTGTAAGTGAGGTTTGCTTCTCTCTCAGCAATCCTGTGGATATGATGTGTCTAGTTCCCTGGGACTTTGGTCATGGCATGAGCTTAAATCTGGAATAAGCTTTTTATATAACTGTATAATTGTAAAAATAAAATCCCTTGTTCCTATAAGCTGTTTTTGTCATGAATTTATCAGCAGTATTCAGGCAAACTATAACAGTTTCCCAACAGGAAATTAATGAAGTTACTAAGACAAGAAGAAATAATTTTGGGAAGTGTGCTGTTAGGTATAGCAGTGAAAAAAAACTTTTCAACTTCTGCCCATTCACATGGCAACTCAAAGCATACACCATATTCATAAGACAGAGGCCCACCCCTTCATGGATTTATTTTGTAACTCACATATAAGAATAATCAATAAGCTATTTGACTACGCAATCATGAGCTGGTAGATATGTTAAGACCCAGTCAATTCCTTGAACATGAGACCATTCGTTACTGCACTTTTGTTTTTTTAGTGTGTGTATGAAGCAAGTTTCTTTTTCAGAAGTGATAATGTAAAGAATACTGTGACGGTGGACAGAATGTTCTGGAAGCTCATGCCTGTGAGTCTGGTAAATATATTAGGGCCAGGGAATGAAAATATATACCCAGAGCCTGTCTATCCCAGTGGAGATGATGGGAAAATTCAGTGTTCTCAACCTGCTGGCTGACTGTACCCTGTGAAGTGATCTTATCTTTCGAAACAGGGTCTCAGGGAGCAGCATGACTGCTTCAAATTCTCTGTGTAACCCAGGCTGACCTTAATTTCCTAATGCTCACACTTCTTCCTTCTGAGTGCTGGTACTGGTGTCCTTCACCACATCTGGCTCTCTCCCGTTAACACTGCTCTTACTGGTCTCTATCATTGGGCTATTAAGCAATCTGGATATTTTGTGGATGGCAAAGTCAACCCTGATAAGGAAAGCTCGTACTTTGAATTCTCTCCTGATCCTTATGGCAGTTAGGATGACTATAGAAGGACATTGGCTATATCTACAGTGTGTCGCTTTCCCCACCTGAATATTGAGCACTTTCTCTGGAGTGGACGCACTTTAATGAGCATTCAGATGGATCATTTATAGTTTGTTTCCATTCTTAAAAGTTCATTCACATAACCCTTCCCTTGATATACTTGTCACCAATCTTTTGATCCTATTTCTTTTGACTTCTAGCTATCCAGACACTCCTTAAACTAACCATACTTTGATTCAGACGTGGGCTGTTGGCCCATTAACCAGAAAAAAGCAGACTAGCAAATCTACTGCTTTAAGTGGTGCTTGGTGGGAAATTCTTCCTTCGAGACTCTTATTCTGGATTACCTCTGGATTGGGCTGTGAGTGTGGGGTATCCATCATTTGGTAACAGACCCATCTCTAAATCAGATTTGAGATTTTCTTCCTCAGTCAACTGGTCATAATTCTCCATGAGGCCTTGTGACACAATCAGTTGGGAAGTTTCTCAGCCATTCACAGTGTTTCAGCCGGTGACACTTTTACAAAGTATGACTCTCGCATTCTGTAGGATGACCATGCTCTTCTTAGGTCATCTTTTTCTTCACAACCAGAATCAGGTCATGCATTCATAGCAAGAATGCCACACAAATGAAGCTGTACTGTTCCTAGGAATTTAAAGTCGACAGGCACTGCCGTTCAATCTCTTCCTCCATTAATTCTTACTTGGAACAGCTGGGGTCTTTTAAGGCTTCTGTCTCAAATGTGCAATTTTTTGCTTTAAGCTACTAGTTTATTGTAGGTGTTATAATGTGCCAGTTAGTTTCAGGTGTCAACTTAGCAATTGGAAATTGAGAATTGCACCTTTAGCACACCTAAAAAGAGTTATTTAACTAAGACAAGCTTATGAGCAAGCCTAGAGTAAATTATCTAATTGATATAAGAAGACCCAACCCAAAGAGAGAGAACTGGTTGGAATTTGCACACTGAAAGACAGGCAATCTAGAAAGTATGGTTTGGGCCTTATGCCTCTCTCATCAATTCCTGGGATTGGCATAGCTAGTTCCCCCAGTTCCTGAAGCCAATCTTGTCAAGATGGATTGTGATCTGAAAGTGAAAGGAATAAGCCACATGCACCTGTAAATTGTTTGGGTCATGTGTTTATTACAATAACAGAATGTGAAACTAAGACATTACAATAACAGAATGTGAAACTAAGCATCTAAGTCTTTTTTCTAAACCAACTTACACTGACCCCTAACCCATTGAATGATGTCTACCATAGTAGATTGCCTATATGCTGATTGTCAAATAGTGATCCTCTGCTTTCATTATTTTTGTGTAGTCATACATTTTTGTACATTTTTAAAATGTTTTCATCATTTTGTATTCTGATTAAAGCCTCCCATTGTCATTCATTATTTGTAATTCATGCAAAACCTTATGATTTACCTTATTTCTATTCAATTGCTTTTAACTTGATATTCTTAATGGGCTATGTTTATTGGCTGGCTTGTTATCTTTTGTTTTGATACTCAAATTGGATTGTGGGATTCTCTTGAGTTCAGTCTTCTCTTTATTTTCAAATATATTTAGCATTTTGATCATTTATTCATTTTCTGACATAACAAAAGGTTTGGGGCTAATTTTATACTTATGCTTTGTATTATACCAGTCTCCAGTCATCATCTTGCCAAAGTAATATGGCTTCTTTTAGTGCAGGATAGTATCTAGAAACCAATATTTGGGCATATGGGATGATCATTACTACTGTGGTATCATTCCTGGAGACCCCTCTTTTATATATATATATATATATATATATATATATATAACTAGAAACAAATATATAACTATATGTACATAAGTGATATATAGCCTCATGTGTAGATACATATGCATCTGTAATTAGTTACAGACTAATGTGTATATACATGTATGTATTTATAAAACCTTGCGCTTATACCAAATTGTCCAATTCCATTCCATTATCTTGGTGTACTTTCTAGCCTATTCCTTTGCTTTTTCCATGCTTACAAATATTTTTTCAGAAGATAGATTTGATTTTATTACTTTCAGTGTATTTATTTGTTCATTCAGTATTTCGATTCTTCTACTATTATAGTTTTCTCCTCTGTCTTCTAGTCATCGTGGTTTTCCCCTTAACCTTCCACCTCTGTGTGTTTTTCTTGTTCTCCTCACTAATCTAATCCTTAGCTACCAGGCTCACTGGCCCTCTATGTGTGGTTCATAACTTTCTTTATCACTCGGTGTGTATCGGTTTCTTTTCCTGTTACTGTGACAGAATACTCTAAAAAGAGCAATTTAAGGAAGAAAGGGTTGGTTTTTAGCTCACAATTCACGGTTAAGTCAAGACAGTAGGAACTTGATACAATTGGTAATTTTTTGCATCTACAACCAGAAGGCAGAGATCTTGTTGTACACATGTATGTTAGCCCATAGTTTACTTTCTACTTTTTATTCAGTCTGGGACCCCACCCAAGGAATGATACCCACATTGTATGCATGCCCTATCTCAATTATCCCAATCAAGATAACCCCCCACAGATATGCCCAGATGTTCCTCTCCCAGGTGATTCTAGATCTCATTGAGTTAACAACTGGGAGGATCACAGTTCCACTACTTATCAACCTGCACATCACTTTAAATTATAACCTTCAACTCCTTGTCCCCAAAGACTCATGACTACTTCATAATGTAAAATGTATCTAATTCAATATCAAAGGTTCCCATAGACATTAACAGTTCCAACATTTCAAAAGCTCAAAGTCCCTTAACTATAAGCTCCTATGAAATCAAAAGCAAATTACATACTTCCAGCATATGCTGGGAGACAGTAAAAAATCTATTCCAAAAGGAAAGAATTAGAACATGCCAAAGAATTATGAAACCAAAACCCCAAATCCATCAAGACAAACACCAAGCCTGAGGTTCTGTGTTCAGAATTTAGGGCTTATAATATAACCAAATAGGTTCCAAAAGGCTTGGGTAGCCACAGTCCTCCAGTTCTACTTTCTATAGGGAGCATACTCTCTCTTTAGTCATCTGATTCACTCCTGATACACACTCCTCCTTGGTGGATATCCTCTGATTATCTCTGATATATCACTTTCACATCTTCACCACAATGGTGAAGGGCCTCTTTGCAGGCACTTCAAACCTGCCATACGTGCCAATCTTGGCTGTTCTCCATGACCTCAAACATGCACCGCATAATGCATCTAAGTTCTACTACAGCTGGACATGCAGACCCTTGAACCTCTGCTACATCTGCTTCTGTGTGCTGACCCTGAGGAAACACTTTCCTAAGCAGTTGATTTCAAGGAGCAGGGAACCTCGTTGACTTGGATTTTCTTCCTATAAACTAATCTGAATCTTCACAAGATAGAGTTTCCAAGGGATGGAGTTTGTCCTCAGAACACATTTCCTATCATTCTAGTGCAGAACAGGAAGTTTCTCTTCATTGTTGCTGATCTTTTCAACAATCACTTACCATTTCTCCTATCTTGAATTTTCCTCTAAATTTGACTTCACTCAAATTCTTAGGACAAGGACCAAATAAAGCTAGATTCTTGGCCAAAGTATCCTACAAATGGCCTCTAGATCAGACCTCAATAGATTGCTTGTTCCCTTCTCACACCTCATAAGCTGGTCCTCTGGTAGCTGCATTTTGGTATTATTGTCTTCCAAGATGGAAACGAAGGTGAATACAAATGATTTTGATAGGTAGAACAGTATGTAGACTTAATCTCAGAATGAGAAAGATTTTAAATGAAGATACATTTTAGGAAGGTTTGACTGACAAATGTGTGACAATTGAGAAGAATATATGGGTATATGAAAAAAGAGATGAGGCTTCAGAAGAAATAGCATATTTTTACCTACTGGATATCTAACTCATTGAAAGATAAATCATACAAGGACCTTTCATTTGTCCATGAGATTGGCCTTGATGTCAAGGTAAGCAATCAGTATTCAGGCATTATGTATTAAATCCACGAAACTCAAACAAATAATTTGGATCCAGATTTTGGAGGTGAGAGAAGACTGAATTTAATTGTCCTTGAAAAAAAAGATGACAGTCCTTTTTGATGAGATAGAAGCATAATCTAAGTCAGGAAGATATCTCAGGGAGCAATATGAAAGATGGAGTAAAAGAATAAATGTTGAAACTCATGATAATTTTAATAAAACTCTACATTAATATCCAAATTTTGTGAAACACATTTGAAAGCCTCATTATTCATTTTATTTGTTTTAAATCTGAAAACAGTCTTCTTCAAAATTTTAAAAACACATTTCCTTGGAAGAAGATATCACATGTACAATTCGTTGTCAATAATTACTTTCTTTGAAAAGTACCAAGAACATTTTCCTGAAACTTTATGTCATAGCTGCTAAGAGTTGCTTTTCTCCTACATTTTTATAAACTACTTTGAGAATATGTTTACTTAATTTTGATCACGTAACTTATTCATTTTTATAATACAGTAATACAGTACAGTATTAGAGTTTCTCTTAGCATAATTGCAATTGAGTGGTTGTTTATCATGAATGATTTTCAAAACTAGCCATAGACTTTAGGTACACAGAGTCTTAAACATGAATAATTCTTTTTGCTGATCACTTGATTATGATCTTAACTGTAACATGATCTTCAAAAGAACATTCAATACTTACTGTGTCACTCAGGCTGGCCTCAAGTATGCAGTCCTCCTATTTAAACCTCTCAAGTACTGGATTAGAGGTGTGTACCTCTACACCCAACTTGTAAACATTTCTGAGCCGGTTTTCTGGGTCAGATGCTTGTCAAAGACAAAGTAGTGTTAGAGATCTCACCCTATTTAGTCACTAACAAGTTTTTTCAGTTAATGTCCCATGGTTGTTGGTAGACAACCTAAGGTGCCAGAGTCAGGGGCAAATGTCTTTACCAAAAAGCAACAGCTAGGGAACTTCATGCTCATTTCTAGTCTCATCTTTCTCCCAACCCTGTGTTTTAAATTCCCATGGAAGTGACATGAAGGCCCCATAATAGATGCCTTTACACACCATGACTCATACTAATAGAGGAGTCAGAGATTGGAAAGACACTATTTTGTATCCCCCCCCCAAAAAAATTAGAGAGCTCACTTCTTGGCAAGGGTAAGACATGACCTCATCTTACAAAGTTGTTACGTGAAAAACATAAGTGAGGAATGACTTACAGAAAGAATATTTAAGGCCTTGAATTTTTTTTTGCATGTATAAATGAGCATGTGTGTGTGTGTGTGTGTGTGTCTGTCTGTCTGTCTGTCTGTGTGTAGAAGAGGGCACTTGAGTATGTATGCCTATGGAAACACAAGTATTAATCACCCTGGATTGCCTTATCTCATTATTGCTTTGCTTTGTGGTTTCCAGGCTCCACTCCCCAGGGCCAGAAGGGCAGGCCACTGCATTTTTGCATTTGATTTGGGATCTGAGCTCAGGTCCTTTTACTTGCAAGACAAAGGCTTCAACCCCTAAGCCATCAATCCAGCTGGGGTCTTGAATTCTTGGCACACTCAAAAAGAATGTGCGGGGATGCCAAGAATTCATGGAGTACTATTCAAACTCTTAAAAGGAAGTAGACTGAATATGAAACACAGTTTCTTCTAGATAAACACCAGAACATTTCAAATGAATTTCAAATGCTCCATTTCTACCTAGATAACGCTGAGGACAAGGTTAGTCATCAAAACAGTGACATTTGGAAGGTCAGTTGAGAATTTAATGGCATTAATTCAAATCATTATTTAAATATTAAGCTTTTAATTTCAAATTAGCTTTTCAGAGTTGAATACTTCTATGCTTTCGTAGTTTTCTTCAAATATGATGGAAGAATCATGACATTTCAAAGCATGACTGTGATAATCTTCCTAACCACTACCTTAGCACCACTAATAAGCAATATTCCTATGAATTGCTATGAATTGAACAAGGTAATTCTGAGTATTAAAATATAGTCCTTCAACGACCTCCATAAAATAGATACCACTTCTTTCCATAAGTGGAGATGAAGACACAGAAAGATTAATTTCCCCGAATCCAGAGTATCCATCAGGATGCTTTCAGCGATGGTTGATAGAACTGCTGGCATCACGATCTGAGATATTACAGGAAGAACAGAGGCATGGCAGGTTCAGAACTAGTTGCCCAGAACCACTATGAGTCAAAATTTATTTCTGTTTTTTGTTTTTTTGCTTGCTTGTTTGTTTTGAGGCAGTGTCTCGCTATGTAGCCCAGGCTAGCTGGGAGCTCAAATGCCTATTCCCTCATCTTCTCAAGTTCTGGTATTATAGGAAATGTCCTGTCATACCTGCTTATTTCTGTCTGTTTTGAAAAGTCATCAGAACTGGTCCTTTGTGTGGTCCTCCTAGCTGGTCCTTTGTGTGGTCATGAGGTGACTGTGGAAGTTCTTGGCATGACTTCTACATTCAACTGTAGCCAAAGTGAGTGAAAGCTCCCTTCTGATACTTTCTGTGTAGTGGGGAAAGTTTACCTAACACTCACAGCAGAACCTGACTAATATGGCCTTCTCCAAGTTATAGTGCAGTAGAATGGGAGTGTCTTGATGGACTCGGACCAGCAAGGAGTTGTCTTTGGCAGTGGGAATATGACTTCCCCAAGTTCTTTGGTTGATGCATCTCCATTTCCAATGAGCAAGACGAGGTGGACACTTGTAATACTCCTAGCAAGGTGTGCTCCCTTTGATCAAGAGAAAAGGAAAGAGAAAAACATGTACACACACACACACACACACACACACACACACACACACACACACAGAGTGATTAGGGTATTGAGTCTGAGTCTGATGATTCTACTTGGGTCTTTATCTTTATTCTTTGACACTGCATACATTAGGACAATGAATTCGTCATTTTCATCCTCACTATCTCCTTTCCAGCCTGTTCCCTCCTACTTTCACATCTTTTTGTGTATATTGACCTGCTGGATTTCATCTGGGACACTTGCAATAAAGCACTTGCAGGGACATGAATAACTTTTCAATAGGTAAATCATTGAGGAAAGTAGTTTCTCCTCTCTTGTCAAATACTGGCCTTTAGTAGTCTCAGGGAGGTGTTTTGCCTCTTGAGATCTTCCCCGGTCAATGGTGAAGTGTTGATTGGCCAAGTGTTATTCAGCTTGCAGAAGTAGGCAGCACTGCAGTGTGTTCATGGATTCAGCAGCCCTGTCATGTCCAGAAGATACTGTCTGACAGTACCCGGCCCCACCCTCTGGCTATTCTTACCGTCCCTCTTCTGTGATGTTGCTTTATAAGGGGTGATGATTTAGATGTCCTGTTTAGAGTTAGTTATGGTTCTCTGAATTAAATAAACACTTTATTGTCACAAAAAAATGCTTCTTTGTTGAGGGCTGAGATTTGTTTTAATCTATGGGTATAATGAATGCTTAGATGATACCTTCATTTTGATATATTTTAGGTGTATTTTAGAAACACAAGGTTATGGTATATTTGATCAAATTTGCGGACAGAGCACATCCAGAACATTGGCTTTCTTATTACCCTTTGAGATGCTTGTCAGCAGAAGGCCATGGAAGAAACTGACAAAGACGTCTTTCTCATCTCTTCTGAGGTTTGAGGGATAGAATATGACAATAGTTGCAGGATGATGGTGTGATTATTTAAAGCAGAATTCAAACTTGTTGGCTTGAGGACAGCTTCATATTTCTTAAAATTATTGACAACTTGAAAGAGCTTCAGTTTATGTTGTTGAGTTTCCATTAACAATTGCTATCACTAAATTTTTTTATAATTTTTAAAATTTTTTATTTTGTATATGAGCATGTATGTATGTGTATCAGAGGACACTGTGTGACCCTGTGAAGGACCAAGGGTAACTTCAGGAATCATCTGGGATTGCTCCTATCTCCTTTTTGATTTGCTCTGGGATTTCTCAGGCTCCTCCCATCAGCACTGGAAGTGTTTTTTTTTTCCCCCCTGTGGAACCTGGATCTGAACTCAGGATCTTCTGCTTGTGAGCTGGAGTCTTAACCCTTAAGCCACTTTGCAGCCCACCATCGCTAAAGTTTAAAAGAAGAAATTAATTGTGTATTTGTCACAGCTTTGCCTGCATGTTGCCAATAAATTCATGGTCATTCAGATTAAAGGGAATCAACAAATTTTGTTCTAGCTTACAATTAGCAGCTACATTTCTTAGTCCAGCTTGGCAGGAGAACTCACACCAACACCGAGGACCAAGGGAACAATAACCAAAGCACTACTGAGAGAGGGGCAAACCTCACTTGCCAGGTAGCATGTCTGGCCAAGTATACCCAGTAATGCCCAATTACTGATTCAGCTCCCTCCATCTTATCTGCCTCTCCAGGGAAAAGTCCCACCCACCATAGTTTGGGTCTTCTCCATCAATTAGACAGTTTCCTGAAGACTTTGCTCAACTACTAATTATTTACAAATATTCCCAGAGCTCCAGCCTTTGATTTTTTAGGTTGACACCTATAGTTAATTACCATAATATTTATATGAACTCATTTGGGATAATGATACATTAACTGATCCATGTATCAATACACATAGCATCTTTTGAAGAAATGACCATGACTTTTCAAAACCAAAATCTTCTTTACTTTTGTCATTCTTTCTTGTACCTCACTTGGTGGCAGCTGTCTGAATGGCCCAAGCTGCTGCTTTGCTGAGACACTCATAGTCCTGCAGCTGCTGGCACACACCATCAAATATCTGCAAGAGAATCAAAGGGAAAACAGCAAAATGTTGATGTCACTATGAAAATTAATTTCCATCTCATGTGTTTTGGAATCCCAAGGGTCCTCAGACTATGTCACACATAAAATTATAACTGTTCCTAGCAACAGCATAGATAAGATATAAAGGCAATGCACCTAATTAAGTTCATCATGGCTCAAAGTATCCCTACAGCCCTGTGTATCCCTAGAGCCTTGTGTTATGAGGCAGAGAATCTGATAAATCTGGCAGATTCCTGCTGAAAACCCATCTCATCACCAAATATTCCAAAGGTTCCTTCTCTTCACTAATCCCCTAGAATAAATAATAATCAGACTTATGGGAGAATATATGTTCTGGCATTGCTAAGGACATATTTAGGACATCAAGCACACTTAATCTCCCTTCTCTTTTCAGAATTAGTATTTCAGAGAATTTGAAGATTGGCTTTTTCAGCTCGGATCATGCTACTCAAACAGATTGCAGTGAAATCTTGCCACTACAAGAGTTAACTTCATCCACGGCAAAGTTAATGAAGGTGAATATGGATTTGGTTTTACACTTATAAGGTGATTTTGCATATTATTCATCATTGTGGATTTCTTAGTTTGGTTTCAGCAATGCTAAAGGATCAAACCCAGGGTCTCATGAATGTTATGCAAGGACTTTGGCCCTGAATTATGCCCCTATCTTCTTTTCCCCCATATATCCTTTATTGACAGAATTGAAACGGTGACTTTTTTTTTAATATCGTTGCAGGTACTCTTCTGTTGCTGTGAGAAAATTCTCTGACCAAATCAAAGTGAAAAAGGGATTACCATTTTTGCCTATAGTCTGCTTATGGGATATAGTTCAATTATGGCAGAGAAAGCAAGATGGAAGACATGATAATGAAAGCAGGAGGTTCACATCACAGCAACCATCAGGAGGCTGAGGGAGCAAGAGAGGGGAGGAAATGGGGTCAGGATACTATACCTCAAGGCCTACCCCAGTGACATGCATCTCCCAGCAAGGCTCCAGCTCTTAAAGTTCTTCAACCTTCCCAAACAACACCAATAACTGAGAACCAAATATTCAAACACATGAGTCTGGGGAATAATTCACATTCAAACCATGACAAATATTAACATCTGTGATAAACTGAATTGAGTGGCAATTACATATTTTTAATCAATATAAACTATGATATATGTTTGTCATGGTTATATCATGCTAGCACATGTTAACCTGGTCAGTGAAATATCTTGCTATTCTATTGTATTATTCTGATGTCTGCAAACATTTTTCACCAATGGCAGTTCAAGAGTATTCTAGAATTTTTGCACGTAGGTGAAAGTAACAAGAATATGCTGAATAACAATATAAATGTGACATCATTTCTTTAGAAACTTTTCGGATTGTAAAAGAATGGAAAATTTCACAAATATAATGAGTTACTATCACAACTATCACAAAAAATAGCACCTACTACAAATACATGTACTTCATTCTTAGTGTTCACTTAATATATGTTGGAGATCATTCCATGTTGGCCCATAATATTTTTCTCATAGTTGATTACAGTAGTCTATGTCTATAATCTCTGACACTCAAGAGGCTAAGATAAAAGGATCAGCTTTTTGAGCTCAGCCTGGAAAATTTAATGAGACACCACAACAAAAATTAAATAACAATAATAAACTAAGAATAAAGCATAGTGGCAAAGTGCTTTCTCATCATGTACACGATCCTGGGTTTAGTCTCCAGTATTTAACACACACACACACACACACACACACACACACACACACACATTTGCTCATTGATAGACATTTTGGTAATTTCTAATCTTTTATCAATGAATAATTCTACACATACTCATATGCCAGGAATCTGTGGTGTAAATCCTTGAAAGTGGAATTTCTGAGTCAGAAGAGATACATATCTGTTATTTGGAAGGAGTTATCAAATTGCCTTTCTAGAGGCTGTGCCATTTGTATACTCTACCAGTATCTGTTGAGGGTGTCTCTTTCCAACACACTTGCCAATTTATTGCCTTCTTTTATAAATACATTTTTTCAGAAAAAAAAGCTTTATAATTTTATTTCTTTGTAGCCAGTTGTATCCAAACCAAGTCTCCTGGTAGCTGCTGGTATGTGAACCTCCTGCTTTGGCTGCCATGTCTTCCATCCACCATGCCTTTGGTTAAGAAGAGTTGGATGGCAATGCATATGGCAACTTTGGAAATGTTCTTTGAAACACAAGTTCACAAACACTTACTGCCTCTCCTTGCCTCTTATGCTAGTTTCTTCTTTACATCTCCTCTCTTCTTTCCCATGGCTTTAATCCTAATCACAACTTAAAAGCCCCACCTCTGAACATCATAGTTACTGAGTTTGTACCTTGCTTCATAATGGACTTAGGCTGAGATTTGGAGGAAACAGACAGCATTCAAGCCACAATGCTTCCTCCGTGTATCATAGTTTGCAGATTAACTGGACACTTTGAAAATCTAGAGTCCATCAGATGGAATTATGGGAATTCCCCAATTATACCATACTTGAGAGGCGATCTTAAAAGGAAGGCAAGGCTCCTGACTGGGTAATGAATCTGATACCCAAAACCAGGGAATGTGCTGGAATAACTGCACTCAGGGCCTCACACTCTGCAATAATACACAATTTTCACTTTGTAGATGATTTCATCACTTTATGTGGATTTTGGATTCCTAAAAGAACTGATCCAATTGAAGTTTGATGAGAGACTTAAAGAAGAATCTTGGAATATTTTCAGTGTTCTAAATGGAAGGATTCTAGACATGGACACACATTACAAACAGGTAGATGCTCTCTTGTTTTCTCTATTTTCTCACCATTCCATCTTGCACTTAGCTGTGTTTCTAATTGGGTAACTTGGGAGGGCAGCTGAATTTGTGGAAATTGGGTCTCCAGTAGCTAATACATGTAACTTTAATCTATATCAAGAACTTTGAGGAATACTTTGTATATAAATTCAGTAATCCTCACATTTACCTTATAAAGTCAATGTAATTGTTTCTTCTTTTTTAGATAAGGAGCTTGAGGCACAGAAAAGTTAAATTGAATCAGTTAAGCTGTGGAACTTCAGGTTCCAGATGAGATGCTTGAGCTCTTGCTCTCAATCACAGTTTTACATAATTATGTGTGTGTGTGTGTGTGTGTGTGTGTACCTTAATGATTCTATAGGAGCCAAAGAAACAAAAACTACTGCTTCAAGAAATTTCTTAAAGGGGTTGGAGAGGTGGCTCAGGGTTAAGCCTCTGCCTTGCAGGCGGAAGGTCCTGAGTTCGGATCCTAGACCCCACGTATAGACGCCAGGCAGAAGCAGGGTCGGCCTGCGTTTCTGGTCCTGGTAGGGCGGAGCCTGTGAATCCCAGGGGCAGAGTAAACAAGGAGGAGGTGGAGGCAGTCCATGGTGATTCCTGATTTCGTCCATGGTTCTACACACCCACATACATACACACATACATATACACATGCACACGTGCATACATCCACGATTGAATAAATAATAAATAATAATAAAAAAAGAAATTTCTTAAAATCTTTGGTCAGGTCAAGAAACTTATCTATCATTAAGGTAAGCATTGGTATTAACTTATAGAAAGAAAGAAAACTTACATTTTGATGGCAGCACCATAGTAAATACCATAATAAGCATTTTAAATACATCTATGTGATTTTTGAATGTCTCAGAATCCTAAAATGAAAATACTTTATCCCTGAAGTACAAATTAAGAACTTGAGCTTACTGAGGTTAATTACTTATGTAGGCCCAGACAGTGAGAGGAGCAATACTTAAATTCAGTTCTTTCTGATTCTGAAATG
The DNA here is from genome assembly GCA_023101885.1 of Typhlomys cinereus. Taxonomy (NCBI): domain Eukaryota; kingdom Metazoa; phylum Chordata; class Mammalia; order Rodentia; family Platacanthomyidae; genus Typhlomys; species Typhlomys cinereus. Next base: position 9,500,786 of record JALPQD010000021.1, read on the forward strand.
TCCTTGTTATTTATAGACTATGCTGGGATCAGAACTGATATGAGAATTAAGAGTTTAAAAAATATACCATATCTCATTTTTATTCTAAAATGATATAAATTATTCCACTAATCAGAATGTGACTGTAGCTTATAGATCAGCAAATCCAACCTTCCTTTCATGAACATATCCCATCAGAAAATATAAAAGTCAGAGGACGTATGAATCATAATTAAAATGTATTACCTTTACAAGTACTTCTAAGTATACACTGAAAGACTTTAGTGGATATGTAAAATGAAATATTTTCAAATGATTTGTATCTGTTTTAGCCACAGGATTGCTGTATTGGTCTTTGTTGAGTGTAAATCAAAGTTAAATGTGTTATAATAGCTATGACGTAGGATAAATGATTACAAATGGAAGTTCTCAAGAGATTATAACGATTTGGATAATGGTTTTTCCCAATGAGTTCCTCCCCAGGCTGTCTGAGTTGTCTTTAGAAGTGTGTTGGTGCTGTTTACTGGCTTTATGTTCATTTTACAGAATGAAGATAGAATGAGGAAGAGCTTTCAGCAGCAGCTGACAGATGCCATAATGACTATCAAAGGAATGTACAAGGTGGGTTTGCAGAGCTGCCAAGGGAAGACCACAGTTCCTGTGTGTGTAAGGAGTGTGCTTCCTCGATTTTCAGGTCATCTTAGAGGATTCAGACTTACCCTATTTGTATTTAAAATAACATTTTTTGAAGACAGAATTTTTCAGAAACTAGAGAATTCCAACATGGGATCCATGACACCTAGGAAAATACTAAAATCACCCAAAATTTCCATAGCAAAGATTCAGCTAGATAGAATGTTCCCAGAGAGTATTGATAAGACTTGCTGTAAATCCCAGTGAGCTATCTCTGATCCATGATGGAGTCACTCTCCTAATGATGGGGACATTGTTATCTGTCTGCATTAGTTAGTTTTCATTCCTGTTGCTATGATTAAATGCCAAATTGAAGCAATTTAGGGAGAAAGTGTTCATTGACTCACAACCCCAGGTTACAGTCCCACATTATAGGAAAGGCCCAGCACCAGGAGCTTGAAGCAGCTGGTCCCATCACATTACAGTCAATAAACAGAGGGGAATGATTGTGTGCATGCTAGCTTGCTGGGACTCAGTCCTCCTCGTTCTTGCCAGTCTTGTCCTGCCCAATGGGACAACGGACTACTAGGTCCTCCCTTCTCAATAGAAGCGATCAAGACAATCCTAATGAGAGAAGGCCAGCCTAATCTAGAGAATCCCTCTCAGGTGAAGTCAAAGGCCTGTCTTCTAGGTGTCAGATTGACAATTTGTACCAACCATCACTCCACCTCCTCCTATGATTCTCCCTCCTTTCCACAGTGGGAAAATTTGCTGTTTTTTAGGCTAAGTAAGGACTTTGCACTTCTTTTTATATGTATAACTGTGATCTCATCTTTCATTTCAGCATGTTTCCATGAATACATATTTTACTCTTAGAATTAATTTACTCTCTGATCACATCCCTCTTTGCATAGCACTTAACACAAGCATATTTAATGGTGCAATTGAATATTAAATGTTCTTTGCTGGAGTACAAGTCTCATGAGGACAGAGGTGGTGCCTGTCATTCTTATTGATGTGGCCTGTTCTTAGGTCTGAACTTGATTCACCACTGACTATCAGCTAATAATCACAAACAAACAATTACCAGAAGCTAGAGTTAGTACTGGTGTTGCTTGATTGACAGTCATTGGTCATTCTTATCAACTACACATTTATTCTTCCTGTGGTTTAAAATATTGTTTTAGAGTTTCATATATTTATTTGCATAAGGTTAGTCATTCTCATCTTCCATTGCCCTGTCTTCCCCTTCTTCTGAAACTCTTCTTCCTAATACGTCTCCCTCCTGCTTTCATGTCTTCCTTTTGTGTACGACCCTCTGGGTTCAACCAGCGTTTCTTACTGGAGTGTGGGTGAAATATTTACTGGAGCAAGGGCAAAAGCCCTTCCAGTTCTAGCAACTCCAAAATGCTACTTTAACCCAGCTTCATTTTTAACTGTGGCATGAGAAAGTCGGGAGAGACTAATGAGATCTGAAGATGAGTCACTATCACTATGACATTGGGGAGAAGTGGTTCTTCCTAATTCCTAACCCAAGGGAGGAAATACCCCACTATCTCTTCATTTGTGTGGTGTGTGTGTGTGTGCATATGAATGTGCAGGTGAGCTTATCTATGTGTGTGAACTTGGAGACCAGAGGGCAACATTGGATATCTTCTTTCATTACTCTTCAGTTTATTTTTCAAACCTGGAGCTAGATCACCATTTTATCCAGGCTGGCTGGCCAGTGAGCTTTCATAATCTACTTGTGTCCAAAGCTCCTGCCTGTCCACCAGTTCTGGGGCTATAGACCCACACTGCCGTGAGCTATTATTATGCTTACATGGGTGCTAAGGATCCTAAGCTAAGGATCATGTTTGTGCAACAAGCACCACCCATAGATCATTTTCCCAGGTCCTTGTCATTTTTCCTCCTCTCATTTTTTTCATTTATTATTTTATCTTTTATTTTTTACCTAAAAATGTTAGATTTTTACATAGATATGTGTTGCAAATTGAGTATATTCCCTTCACATCCTTTACCTACACTTTCTCCCTTTCCTCTCCCATTTCTCTTCTTTGTTCCTCTAGACAGCTTCATTTCTATTTCTGTGCTATATATTCATATATAATTTTGTGTAACTATATAAAATCTAGATACCACAAATGAGAAAAAACAAATGATTGTAAGCTCTTTCTTTCTCTCTCTCTCTCTCTCTCTCTCTCTCTCTCTCTCTCTCTCTCTCAGTACTGCTATGTCCCTTCCTGATGCTTAGAATTTCTTTTTAGAGTTCTAAAGGCTTCAGAAACCCAGAACTGAGATTCATTACATGTGTTGAGGTCGCAAAGAGGAGAGACAGAAAGCAATGGTCCTGTGTGACATCACTAAGCTACTAAAGTAACCCAGTGCTTCCCTTTTATTTCTTAATAGTCACATAGTAACTAAATCACCATTAGTTGGCTGTTCAGTTACTTTCAGCTGAAAACATCTGAGGATCAATTGCTCTGTGAACTATCTCTGTGGCTCTTTACTAAATTGTGTGTCTGCAATTCTGTGTCTCACTCACCCACTCTTCTGAAATACTACCTTGCTTCTTTCTCATCCAGAAGTGGAGCCTGCTTCCTTTCCCTTTAGTTGCAGTTGGCCTTAGCATGAGGAGGAGAAGATGCAGAACTTCTAAGAAGAATCCTTGCAATGTTCCCTTAAGGCTCTCAGAAGGTTTGCTGCTGCATGTGCATCGCTGAGCCCAGCTACCATGCTGAAAGATGGCCAAGTCGCATACTGAGTCTGGTTGTAGATACTGGCTCTTAAGGCTCATGAGTCTAACTTTCAATTCATCTAAGTTCCAACATCAAAAACATGAGTAGAGAAGCTTCCAGATGACTTTGGTCACCAGCCAGGTTGAATCTTTCCATCTGAGGCTATGAGCTTGTGGGGCAGAGATAAGCCAGCCCTACCCTTCCTGTCCTGATTCCCTGACTTACAGGATTTAGAAACAGGATAAACAGCTTGGGTTTCATATTGCTTTGGGAAGATATGTTATACAGGTAGACAAACTAGGCTTTTAATGTTCACATTAACAAGCACTTTCTCAATTAACTGTGTTAACCAGATCACTTATTCTGATGGTCGTCTGCTAGTGTACACTAATTTAGAGTTAGCATAGTGCATGCTTTAGAACAAGCACTATAGAATCAGACTGCCTGGGTTCAAATCCTGGTTGTGCAACTTAAGCATCCTATAACTTTAGACAAAGTACTGAATTGCTATGTATTGGGTACCTTAACTGTCGAATGAGGTTTGAAATAATCCATATTCTATAGGCAGATATGTTCCAAAGGTAAAACATGCTGATCTTTGTGAAGTGCTTAAAATAGGACCTAGTCTATGGTGAGTGGAGTTCATTACATGAATAGACAACTATACATATTCATGATGTTGTTCAGTATTGCTGTCTTTTTCTGTACTTGCAAGGTAATATCTTAGCAGTTAGGCTTCTGGTTTTCTTTTTCCTGCTGTAGGTAAGATAAAATGTCCTTATAATATCTGTAATTATTATTAATGCTTATTATGTCAAACCATATGAAATTGCTGTCTTCAGAGTCAAAAGTTAAATATCATCTACTCACATGTTCTGTTGTAATCTGCATAGTTTTAAAAATAAGTATTTATTTTAATAAACAAAAGGTAGCAGTAAATAGTATGATGAGTTATAGTGTAATAACAGTAAGATGAACTCATCTTCATATGAATACTGCATACTATGACATGCTAGATGCTGACATTATAGAGATAAGATACAAGTGAGCAAAGGGAGAAGGATAAATCACAATGAAGGCTGACAAGTGCAAAGATAAACAGGACTTTTGGGAATACTCAGAGCAATAGGTATTTCTGTGGGTGAACTTCATGAAGACTTCACTAAGGTGATATTTGTGCTGGGTATAAAGTTAAGTTCTCATAGTGGGTAGACATGAAATCTAAAGGAATTCTTGGTAGATAGCAATACTAGTATATAGTAAGATATTTTTGTGGGCAAGTGATATAAATCTAACTCACACAGACTTAACTATAGGGAATTTCATTGACTTTTCTCTGATTTTTGCATATGTGTTTTGTGTACACTGTGCATGCTTGTATGTATACATGTTTGCATGTGTGAGGTTGATTTCAGGTGTCTTCCTTGATCACTGTCCCCTGACAATGAGTCAGGGTCTCTCATTGAACCTAGAGCTAGTTCAGTTAACCAACTTGTTCTGAAGATTCCCTTTCTTTGCCTCCCAAGTGCTGGGATTGCAATGCCTTACTTTTATATGGAATTTTAGGGGCACAAATAGAGTTCTCATTCTCATGCAGCAAGTATTTTGTCTGCTAAACATCTTCTCAGACCTTTTATTGACTTTTGTAAGTGGAAAAAAAATAGACAAACAGTAATGACTTTGGGGAAATCTATGCCATGGTGCTCAAATAATGGCACAAGGCTCCTACCTTCTCCTCTTGTGATATGATTCTTAGATTCTCTGCACCTAAGGGCAGACTCAGAGAGAACATCTCTTTCTAGGTGGGTCCTGCAAGAGTCAAGACTAACACTGAATGACCTACCTCTGATTTTGTATCCAGCTCCTCAAGGTAGTCCAGAATCACATACCTATCCCAGACAATAGGATCAAGATTATGTTGTCCTAGAAAGAATGCTTGGCTAGTTAAAAATGGCTGGGCAAAATAGTTGCAATAGCATGTGAAAGAGAACATAGAACCTAGTCATAGAGCCGTACATGGTCACTAGTGCTGATTGTGCCATTGCCCTACATGGGAGCCACTGTTATTCATGGCTACCAAAACTGAAATTGAAACTAACCATGTGGTCCCTTAATTATAACTCTAAAACTCCAAATCTGACTGGAACGCTTGTATATTAGCAACACAAGGCATCTCACAGGCTTTTATATAATTAAAAGTCCCGATTAGAAGTGATGCCTATGCAACTAGAGCAGTGTCTGAGGCTTGTTGAATTATCTAAAACATGATCTCTGAAGATGAAGTCAAATATCTCTTACTTAGTCTCACTCCATGGAGTAAATGTACATACACACACACACACACACACACACACACACACACACACACACACTAACTTCAAGTAAGTACAAGCAAGGGAATAAGTATATAATAAACTATTTTCTCAATTTTGGTATACATCTCAAATTTGGCATACAAATTTGGTATACATTTAAGAATTAATATGATGAAAATTTGAAAATGCAAATCAACTTTTTAATCTTCCCTCTTATGTTAGCATATAAATATATATTTGATACATATGTAGGATATATATATATACATACATATATATATATATATATATCATGTTTTGCAATCTCCATATTGTCCACTTTTGAGGGTCTGGTAAGTGTTGACTTTTATAAACACTAGCTGTCACTCACAGTATGGATGCTTACTTTTGAGCTTAATAATTTGACTGTGAATTTATATTCCTATGAGAATTCTTTGAAAGTTTCTTCTGAGAACATTTACATTTGCTTCTGTAAGACTTCTGGCTCTGTGACAACTGTGATCTCATCCTCAGCTTGAGATATTTTTCAGAGGACTCAGGTATATGATTTAGGGGAGCATTATTCTCAGAAGCTATTTTTTTCATCTTTTTGGGGGGAGGTAGTTGTTCCTGTCCCTTGTCTGGGTTCGTAGTGCCTCTTTATAGACAGATGCCAGTGATGGAAGAGAGTGCAGAGTTCAAGGTGGCTATTTCCAGTTCTTACACTTGAAAGACTAGCCCTGCTCCAGTAGTGACCAGGCTTTACTGGGACCCTCCGAAGGACAGCCAGTTGTCTCTTCTCTATGCCTTTTAGGGAGCTGGAAATTAACTCAATAGGATTCCTCTCCAGAATTCATGGTGCAAGGTACCCAAGCACATGCTAATGAAGTTGGGGGGAGCATAAAAGTAGGAGGGAGACTACTTGGGAACAAGAATGATTTCAGTGGGGAAAGGGAGGGGGGAAGAATAGAGTAATATGGGGTAAAATGACAAATTCATTGACTACAGGTAATGAAGCTGTCAAAGAATTTTAAAAATCATAAAATAAAAATAACTCTCTCTATTGATAGCAAGAGAATAACTTAGGACTCTGGCTAATCAGGGCACATTTGATGTCATGTCTTCAATAACTTCTGGAATAGTGATTTATCTGTAATGCCCAACAAATGTCCAAAAATATGACAGAATAATGACAATTGCCATTTATATCTAGTATTTCTATTTCTAGGAGTAGAAAACTGAAATGACTTCATTCTTCTATTTTTCAGTTCTGTTCATGAGCAAGTTCCAGATAAGTACACTTAACCAAAGTCTATTACTTGTGGTTAGTTGCCTCATCCGATTAAAAAAAATTGCTTATATCATTAACTTTTGTTTGAACTATTGTTTGAATCATCAGTGGGCTTGTTAGCTCCGATTTGATGAATGACCTCACAAAGCCTTGCTAATCCTGACCACCCAGTCGGTTCAGACTTAGTCACAGAGTTGACAGCATGACCTAGAAGAGGACAAGAGTAATTGACTCTCTGCTGCCCTCTGGAGACCAGTTAGGGTTTTTTTTTTTTTTTTTTTTTTTTTTTTTGCATTCAGGAGCAAATCCATTTAACTGTTAAATACTTTTTGTAAGTATTGCAGCATTTCCTTTGCTATGAGAAAACTTTTTAAATTGCATCTGATCTTTTTTAGCTCTGTAAACATATCCTCTAGAATTCTGATATAAAAATTAGATATTTCAGATACATAGAACTTTAACATAGGGGCTTATGGACTTACACAATTCTTGGGGTAGAGGAATACCATCGCCAATGCCTTAGCTCATCCCACAGTTCTGAAGGATGAAGCCTGTCATCAGGTGAGACTTGTCATACAATGGAGCATTCTGGGCCAAGAGGTAGAGAGACACAGAACAAGCAAAAAGACAGATCTGAAATGTTTCATTCAGAGAGAGAAAGAGAAAGATAGAAAGAGAGAGAGAGAGAGAGAGAGAGAGAAGACTTAGAATGGGTAGTAACAAAGTTTTCTCAAGGATCCAAACAAAGTCCAAATGCTCTCTGCTTCACTGACAAGGGGAGGAAAAAAACAACCAAGTTTGGCTGAAGTGGGAAAGCAGGAAAATGTCCCTGGAATAAATGGTTCCAGTAGCTGAGATTTTCCCACTTTTCCCCACTAACCCACCACCAGCTTGCTTAACACGCAGGCACCCCCCCCCAAAAAAAAGTATGTTGGGCCTTTTCATAGTTAACCAATTGTTACCAAACCACAAGAGCCAAATGTGTGCCTTCAGTTCAGCTGCCCACCCTCATTAACTTAATAAGAATTTAAATTGATGGTGAAAAACAGGAAAAGGAAATTTATCCAATATGACCAGCTTGGGGAGAGATTTATCTAGTCTGGAGCGGGAACACTACTAGAGTTTAAATAGCAGGGGAAGCAGGAGCCACCAAAAGCAAGACTTCTGCTCTAGATATGAGCCACTAACCTGCAAAGTGGTTGGACCAGTTTTCAGAGATGGGTAAAACCTCTTTGGGGAGACAAATCCCCCCCTCTGGCCAGCACCAACTCCTCTCTGCCCAAGCATGAGATTCCTGGAGACATTTAAATACTTTTGACCATCTCGAAAACCAGAATGTTGAGAGAAGGTCAGGTGTCATTAATCTACTTTCTGTTTCAGGATTCAGTTCCAGTATTCAGTGGTTGTTTTTTTTGTTTGTTTGTTTGTTTGTTTGTTTGTTTGTTTTTAGAAAGATGCAAAAAAGGTGAGAACTATATCCATAGGAGTTAGGAAGAAGACAAGCTTTCATATCTAGGCTTCAGACCCATGCCTGCCTTTTGGATTTAACTACAATTAGCAGTCAGAAGAAAAGGCAAGGAATCAGATGACCCTTCCACATTTCCAAGACAGCTGACGAAGACTCTGCTTGTCCTATCCTCTCTCTTTCTGGTTAAGGCACCTTAATAACTTCCTCAAATGAGGGAGGATCCCGGTTGCTCAATCTCTTCATCACTCTCTGGTTTGTCCAGGCCTTCATCACGTGTGGGATTGTTGCAGTGTTCCTACATGCTGCCTATAAATTCATGGTCAAACACCTTGTGGTGGGGGGGAAGGGGGTTATTCTTTGTCATGATGCTGGTTACAGTTTAGTCCGGCTTGGCAAGAGAGCTCATCCCAACGTCAGGAGCTGAGGGAATCCACAGGGACTGCTGAGAAAGGAGCAAACCTCTCTCCAAACAGCAAGACTGCCAAAGACTGCTGAAGAATGCCAAATTATTGAACTCGCTTTTCCCATCTCATCCACCTGCCCAGGGCTGGGGGTTTCCACATGGATCAGACAATCTCCTGTGGACTTGCTCAGGGACTTGCCTTAATTACTGATTCTTCACAAGTGTGCACAGAGTTCACACTTCAGTTGTCAGGTTGTTTCTAACCTGTGTTTCTAACTGGCACAGAGATAAATACGTTCCAGGCCACTAGGAGGACCTCCCAGTGACTTGAATGAAACTCAGAACACTGGCAGCAGGGGCGGAGTTGAGCACTTTGTATTCTAGTTGCAGGTCGGTTGGGAAAGGGAGGAGGCCCCCTCAGGCTAACTGCTGCCTGTGCTTCAGTAGTTTTTGTTGTTTCAGCTGTTTGTTATTTTAGATGGAGTCTCACCAGGTTGCCCAGCTAGCCTCAAATTCCTGGGTTTAAATGATCCTCCTGCTGTAACCCTCCAAATTTCCAGGACTGTAAGTTAATATTATTTATTAACGATATTTAAAGTATTGTACAATCAATATTTTAAATTTTATGGCTTTATTTGAAAGAGAACAAGAACTGATTCTGGTGCCCCACTGAGATGTCTCACTGGAGCCAAAGAATATTTTTGTGCAAAAGTCTCTAGTTAGTTAGTGTTCTTCCTGACCATCTTCTGTTTTGTTTGGAGTTGGTAGATGCTTTGTTTTCACTCTCAGAAGAGAGGCATCATTTCATATATGCTTTACATAGTCTTCATGTCATCTTAGTCAAATCACCCCACCTCTCCCTTGATTACTTTATGGAGGTCACTGTGAGCAACTCTGGGACCAGCACCTCTCTGATACAGAGAATAGAAGTGACTATATTCATTTAACATATATATATATATATATATATATATATAAAGATATATATCTTAACATATATTGAGATAATATATATTTGAAATATATGTTTATATATAGATCTGTCCTTTTACTTTCTGAAATAGAGAGATTAGGGCACAGATTGCCCTAATCATATGCTAAGACTGTCATGTTAAAAATGTATCAGCTGTTATGCGAGGTTGAGGTTGTTTAAAAAATTTTTTTTGAGCTAGGAAAATGATTGTTCCCACCACAGAACCTTGCTGAATCGACTTTTCTTCCAGCTCTCAGGGGATTATAGAGGAATAGGCACCACTCGAATTTTTAATACAGAAAATGTTGTGTGTTCATTGTTGCTCCAGATTTTTTTTAATGTCTAAGTAACCATATCACCCAATAAAATACTGAAAATTTGTGATTTGGAGAGGATTAGGGGCTTCTGTGGAAGGCAGGATACATCTCCTAAGACTGTGGACAATCCACTCCCTGGAACACCCTTAAAGGTCTGTGAAGATTTATGTCGAACACATTGTAAGAAAGGAAGCAGATTAAGCCACCAGAAAGTTAGGATTACACTACAATCCACATAAAATTCATCACAGCCAAAATTACAAGGTGCTGCTCTGCCCTTTCTCCAAGTTTCCTGGTCTCCTTTAGGGGCATTTCAACCCACCTAGCCTCATCGGCTGAAAAGCTACACACCAGTTCTTATGCTGAGCAGACTCAAGGGATGCCCTGAGCCCCCATCTTGGTGTTGGTACTCTATTGTGGATGCCTCTCACTGTTTCCTCAGGTAAAGATAAGGTGTGGATCTTACTTGCAACCAGTACCATGCAACAAAGGCGATGGCTGGCTGTCCTTGTGTGGCCATAGACTGTAACTCCTGTGGTATCAGAGGTATCTCTCCCTTGTGAGGATTTAGGAAAAGCAGGAGGCCATGTTAGGGGAATCCCACAAGACAAAGGACCACATTCAGTAAGAAAAAAAAAAAAATGAGGCTTTCAGTATTGTTATTGTGAAGAAATAAATTTGACAACCTGCATGGGTTTGGAAGCTCCTTTCACAACTGAACCTCAGATAAAATGACAACTCTGAATGACACCTAACTGATCTCTTGTGGGAACCTCGTAAGCTGGATATGAGCTCCCAAGCCACCAAGTATGTGCTAAAAGTATGGCAACATCTAGACAATGGATTCATTCTTGGTATTCAGTAAGTCATCCAATATTTACCTCCAAATCTGTTCCCTCACCTTGCCTTTGAACTAATTTGGGCAGTCCTTTGTTTGTCGTTGATCCTTTCTTATTCTATCTAATCATCATTAATTCTATTATTTGTCCATTCATCAAAGTGGTGTTCCAAACACAAGTCTGATCACACTCAGTTGCATTTCAAATCCTTCATTGCTTCTCCTGTACTTATAGGATGAAGTCTAGCCCCTTACCCTAAAAGACAGGAAATCTACACTCTCCCCCACCCCCCACTTCATCTTGTTAAAAATGTACCCTCTGACCAAAATACAGAGAATAAGTGACTATGGGTTTGCATGTATAAAGCTCTAGGTCCAATCCACCAGACTGAAGAAAATTATGATGTCATTAAAATCCCTCACTCTTACTATACTACTCTCTATTTTTTTCTTAAGTTCTTTTATATCAATCTTACATATGTAGGTCTTCCATTGCTAAGTGCTTAGATAGTTACAATGATTGTATCTTATTTATGGAATAATTCTATTGTCATTATATTGTTAATTTTGCCTTTGTGAAAACTTTGAAAGTTTTGGTTTGATACAACTACAATCACCCCTATTCTCTCTTGGTTAGCAATTTTTTAGAATATCATTTTATAGCTTTCTTTAGCAGCATATTTACCCTTCAGGCTAATGTGACTCTTTCAAAGGCAACAAATTCTTGGAACTTGTTTCTTTTTAATACATTCAACTACTCTGCCTTTGAGTGAGAATTTCATTAATTTACTACTTTACTACTACTTTAATTGTAGATTGATAAGAACCTCCACCTTGCTAATTATTCTGATGTGTACTTTCATTTCTTTTCTCCTATTCTTACATCTTTCTCTTATATGTCATATGCTTTGTTTCATTTTCTCTTTATCTTCTGTGTGCTTACTAAATGATTGTTTATTTGTGCTTACCAAGAAGCCTACATAAAATATTTTATAGTTATAAGATTTTATTTTAGGACATGATGGTTTATGCTAGCAATCCCAGTACTCAAGAGTTCAAGATGGGACAGTCATGAATTCTAGGCCAACCTAGGCTACATAGCAAGATTCTTTCTCAAAAAATGAGAGAGCAGGTGGGGGAAAGAGTCTACTTTCAACTAATAGCAGCTTAATTTCTTTCATATGCAAAACTTTACACTTCTCTATTTTCTTGGTACTGTATGCTATTGAGGTCTCTTACGGTTGTTGAGAAAATACTTGAACCCAAACAACATAAAGGAGAAAGGATTTATTATTTGGTTCATGGATCCAGTGTGGCTAGAGTCCATCATGGCAGAGAACTCACAGCAAAAGTCATGGTAGAAGCAGGAGGCCAGTTCACACATGGCAGCAGCTACCAGAAAAGGGGGGAGGAGCAGGGAACTGGTTATTAAACCTCAAGGTTTAGTAAATCTCACCCCCAGTAGCATGCTTTCTAACACAAGACTCCATCTTTTGAAGGTCCCCTTAACTTCCCAAACATCGCCTTTAACTGGGGACCAAGTATTCAGATGCATGAGCCCGAAGGAGACAATTCACATTCAAACCATGACCATAGTCAGCTTACAGTCTCCACTTCTTGAGGCTCAGTTGCTGGAGGTTTATTAGCTTGCTGTGGCCATGTTTTATCTACCTCGTTCTTATCTAGACAGCTCTTCATTGAGGTCTGTGCATTTGAAGAAGCAATGGCAATGCTTCTTGCTGTCTTTATCATTGGTTTTGACAAATAAATACCTTCTCATTTTGATTCTTTGGACTGACAGAATTGCCTCTGAAATTGAACCGAGTCATGTGATTGATTTCTGTTGCATCTTCAGTGTGGGTCTCTACTGATTGGCTTATTATTAGGGGTTTCAGTGAGCTTGGATGCTTTCTGACCCCTCACAAGACATCTGTTTCCAGGGTCTTAGTCTCTGGGATTGGTGCTGAGTGAAAGGTTTGCTTAGGTTCTTCAGATAGTCCACAGATGATTGGCCCCTTCCCTAGGTGTGAAAATGAGTGTGGTGCATAGGGGAGCTCTTACCTGATCAGTGGATGGGTTCCTGGCCAGACGAGATTGGCCTTGAAGCAGACTGGTGCTGAACTGTATGAACAATTCACTATCCAAAGCAGAGACTAAAAGTTATGGATATGCAGCATCAACAGATGAGTTTGCATTCGGACAGGTTTCTGCAGAGGAGAGGTTTTCCTGCACTGTGGCTTAGTGTTAGTGGGGCTGATGCGGAATCAGCTGGACTGAGGTCCATATGGATGTGACTCCTGATGAGTCTGTCAGTGGACAGGACCCTCCTGGACTGAGGATCGGGGAAGGGGGTAAGATGGGAATGAGCTTCAGGACTACTTCATGATCTCCAATGCAATTTGTATGAGTGGGCCCACCACCGTGGAGTAGAGAACTCTATCTCCTAGCAGGTGCCTTTGCAGTCTGCCGTTGTCAGCTAAGACATTTCAGGACTGCAAGTCCTGTGTGGCTGAAAACAATGCTTGCATTGACTTCTAGGGCATAGTTGACATGGCTCCTGGTAGGTCTCTGGGAAGATGAGATTATTCTCGAATCACAAATGAGAAAGCCATTAGCTGAATTGCTTGCTGAGCCAGGTCAGGCTCTGCAGACATAACTGAGGCCAGTGGACCTGTCCCCAGAGGCATGGGTGGTATGATGATTGATATTAGTCGTTACTCTGACACATAGGAGGTAGGACTCCTGGCACACCTCGTAAGAGTTCTCTAAATTAAGGCTGGCCTCTGAACATGCCATGAGGGATGGTCTAGGTTGCTTTAACTGAGATGTGAAGACTGTATGTGCTCACAATGTGGAAAGGTCTCTTGTGAGTCAGGCTCAGTGTCTCACAGTGTGAACGGCCTCCTGTAGGCCTGGCTCTATGTATTCACACCATTGTATGTTCACACCATGAACTTAGTCTTAGACTGACGAAAGTACTGCTCTTAGTTTTATCACAGATTCTTAACCATGTGGAGCTGGAAACTCAATCATAACAACTATGTACATCATAAATGCATTATCTTTTATTGCGCATATATTATCTTATATTATAGTCCAGTTTATTATTTTTTTAAAAAAAGAACATAAGGGCGGGAGTTAGACATGCTAGAGGATTGTCCAGGGGGAATGGAAACAAGGAAGGGGTGGTAATAATTGAAATTCATGTTTACATGTATAGGATTGTCAAAGAATAAAAATATTATTTAAAAAAATCTAAAGAATAACATATTAATATATCATGTTTTATATTTTATCAGACAATGCTGTGCTATATTGCCTGATATTTTAGCACATACTTTAATGTAGAGGCATTTACAGAGAAATGTGGGCAACTTACAAAACTAAAATGATGTCACAAAATGATGAATGAAAATAAAATAGTTTCTGGTCTGATTTTTAAAGCTACTTTTATACTCTTCTCCCCACCACACAGAAATACTTTGATTTAGAAGAAGAGAAAGCTGCAATGGAAGATGCTGCAAATGTCAAACTGACTCTTTTGCAAAGAAAATTAAGAGAAAAAGAAGAGCTTCTTAAGGAGTTAAGGGAAGAGCTGGATCTGTATGAAGACGCTGAATACCTAAAAGAGGTAAAATTTGGGATTAAGAATCAATGAGAACTGTGGAGATGCTCAGTTGGTGAAGCACTTGATGCACAAGAATGAAGACCTGAGTTTGACCGCAAGCACCATGTAAAAGCTGGATGCAGTGCATGTGCCTGTAATCACACTGCTGGGGAGGCAGAGACAAGACAATCGTGGGACTGCTGAATAAGTGAGCCCCAACTTCCATGAGGGACCCTGCCTCAAAAGATAAAGGTGGAGAGTTGAGGAAGATGTACAATGTCAACCTTAGGCCTCCCTAGGCACACATTTGCAGCATCCATAAGTATTTGGCACACACACACACACACACACACACACACACACACACACACACACCACAGAATAATGAATAAAATTGATGTGATATGTCCTGACCATCTCTCCACAATACAAACCAATCCAACACATTCTAGAAAGCTTGTAATTATAAACAGGACCGATATCATTGTTTTCAATAATGAAAATAAAATAACTCAAATGCCACTGCAAAAAAAAAATTCCCACTCTAGAAAAGCAGGTCTTTTTTTTTACTATGATTTTGAAGATGCTTGCAGTCCAAGCATAAAGTTAATCTTTCTAAGTCAGAGGCTTTAGGGGCTGGAGAGGTGGCTCAGGGGTTAAGCTTCTGCCTTGCAGGCGGAAGGTCCTGAGTTCCAATCCTAGACCCCACGTATAGACACCAGGTGGAAGCGGGGGCGGCCTGCGTTTTTGGTCCTGGTGGGCAGAGCCTGTGAATCCTGGGGCAGAGTAAACAAGGAGGAGGTGGAGGCGGTCCATGGTGGTTCCCGAATTCGCCCGTGGTGCTACACACACACACACACACACACACACACACACACACACACACACATTCATACACACACACGCACACATGCACAATTGACTAAATAATAAAAAAAACACTAAGTCAGAGGCTTTAAAAAGTCAACATGGGTGAAACAGAATTGAGGCAAGACAGAGAGAGGGAAAATTAGTGTCCATAGAAAGAAAAAGGAATCCCTTACACTGGAATCTAGCTAAAGCCTCTGGTCCCAGAGGATCAAGAATTTCAACAAAATTAACAGCATTTGCTCTGAAGGTTGCCAACAGTATTTCTGTTGCATAGAAGTATTTTCAAACAAGAATGTAGAAAGAAAAGTAAGTCAGCTTAAGACCCGAGAACAAATAGTCTTAAGGGAACAATTTTATGGGCTGGAGAAATGGCTCAGGGATTAAACCTCTGCCACCTAAGGCAAAAAGACCTAAATTTGGATCCCAGATTCCGTTTAAAACTGCCAGCTAGAAATGGCTGCAGTCCTGGAAGGTAGAGTCTGGGGAATCCTAGAGCAAAGTCAAAAGGATGTAGATCAATTCAGGATGATTCCTGATACTGCTGCTGGCCTCCACGGGCATGCACAGTGTTCTCTCTCTCTCTCTCTCTCTCTCTCTCTCTCTCTCTCTCACACACACACACACACACACACACACACACACACACACACACACACACATTATATGCAAGCAGCAAAAGAGACCGAAAAGTTTTACTCCTCCCTGACTATTGACTTTTGTTTACAGCAACAAGGTCCTGACTTCCGACTTCCAGCATACCTGTGAACTGGAATTTTACTCTATCAATTGTAATTCTATTCGGTACATCTCTGGTACCACTTGTAGATCAAATTTTGACATCTTGTATGTAGCCATAGTAAAGGCAGGGAACTGCAGCTCTCCCTTGAGCAGCCTACACCTTACACTTGATCTTTATCTTTCCATGAGCACTCTTCTTGCTAGTAATTCCCATGATTAATTGCATGCTACAAATGTCTTTTAATATCTCCAAATCTGCTGTAAACTAACTCATTCTGAAATTCTTTTCTCCAGTGAGTTCAAGCCACTGGCTTTATGCGAGTTTGGGTTTCTAGAAGCAACAAGAAACTCCGTCTCCTGCTGCCCATGACAATGTATCCATCCTCACTGCCACTGAGCCAACGACCTTTAAGGAAAAAGTTTAAAATGTTGAGAAGGAAAAATCTAAAAGGATTTGCCTCCTGGTTTTCCCTCTAGCACTAAGTCAGTCGCTTAGGCACAAGATAGATGGGAACACAAATGGGAAGGGGGAAGGAAGCAGAATGAAAGAGCCTAGGGATCTGTCCAGGAGAACATTGCTCTTTCAATGCTCTTTCAACAAGGTCTTTCTCATCTCACATCAGGCCTGTGCTACCAGCTATCTCCGGCCCAACCACAGTCAGAGTTAGAGAGGGTTTGAACATAAGGCCTATAAGAGCAAGAAGTCTTCATAGTTCTGTGTGTGAAGCAAAGCTTCATGCTGTGGAACATTCCTCTTTGGGGCATCATGTTGGTGCTCATAATGTTTTAGATTTTCAAATCAAGGATGCTCCATTCAAGCAAGGACAAGGTGCTTCGCCAATGGAATCTCTTATTTCCCAGCTCAGGGTATGGATGAAGAAGCAGGGTCATACACATTTTCCCATGAGCACACAGCTAACAAATCATAAGACAGCATGTGAAACAAGTCTATTTGAATCCAAAGTTCCCATTAAGAGGTGGAGTTTTTATGTTTCATAGAAAGAATTAGAGGTCATAATGAATATATATGCAATATATAAATTCTAGTGTTATATGATGTCAATATGATGTATTAATATATTAAAATATGTATACGCATATGGTTCTATTGACACATGCATATATAAACACAATAAAAGTATAGGGCATTATGCAGTAGAAAGTTAACACTAGAAAGAAACTTTTAAGAGTGACTGGTCACTTTTGATGCAATCTATAGTTGAACTAAATTCCATACTACCATTCTTATTTACTGCTCCAAGTTCATAAGAGGATGGGAATTGAACAAAACCACTCTAAAGGACTTCATTCCCTAAGGAGTATTTGTCTTGTTCACATGTTCAAAATTTCCATATTCACGAAAATATTACTGAATGCTTTCTAAGCAACACAGCAATGCCAGCAAAGGATTAAAGAGAAATTCTTTTTTACATGTTCAGATTGCTTTCCAGTGGGAATGCACATCCAATTTTTGCATTTTTCTTGTTTTTTTTTTAACATTTTCGTGTGTGTGTGTGTGTGTGTGTGTGTGTGTGTGTGTGTCTGATACATGTTTTTGCATATGTGTGGGAGCGCATGTCTGTGTGTAGGTGCATGCACTTGAATACACATGCATGTGGAGGCTCAAAGGTGAAATCAGGAATCACCCTTGATTAAGCTTTTTCACCTTAATCTCTGGAGGCTGGATCTCTAATTAAATGCAGAGTGTACCATTAGGGCTGGTCTAGCTAGCTAGCCAGCTTGCTCTGGGGATTCTCAGGCCCTGCCTTCTAGGACTAGAATTCTGGGGTGGGCAGCTACATCCACCCCGTGTTTTAAGTAGCATCTGGGAATCCAGATTCTATCCTTTTTGCTTGTGTGGCAACTGTTTTATCCACTGTGCCAACTCCCCAAGCCCTTTTTAAACAAGCCCCTTTTTAAAAAATTTTTTTCTAAATCTCTATCTACTCTTATTTATTTTTTTTACTTGGAGAGGGTGATGAGGACATCTTTGAAGGTCAGAAGGCAACTTTCAGAAGTCAGTTTCCTCCTTCAGCTGTGTGATGGAGCTTAGGTTGCCAAGTTTGCACCTAAATACCTTAACTCACTGAGCCACCTGGTTGGCCCCAACTTTTTCAAAAAAGAAAAAAAAATTAGCAGAAAATAATATAACAGTCAGATCTTAACCTTGTTTTGACCAAAGATTCCCTGCATGGACACACTAGCAACATTTGGTGCCCTCTGCTTTCCACTTGTGGCTAAGGTGGAGCTATGGTAAGGCTGTCCACTCTCTTGAGCATGAATAACCATGAGTCCTTTGAAAACAGATTAGAATATGCATTCTTGTCAGTATGAAGAAATGCAGAAGTATTTTATCATCATCCTCTGTGTCCTACAAAATGTATCCTTCAAGCTTCTGGTCATTGAGAACATGCAGTTTGGTGAGAGTCTTACATACTCTTGAACCCTTTGTATTGCTAGACATTTTTCTCAACTAGCTATCTGGTCTTTCTAGATGTTTCAGGGCAATAAGGAGGGATGTGTGGTGGCTTTGTGACAATAGCAACTGAGGGGCCAAACCCCTCTCAAGTATAAGAATCTTGAATACCTCAGTTATCCCATGATAAAGCGTCCCAAGGAAACCACATAATAATTTCTACAAACATTCTAAGAAATGTGGATGGAGATCATTGTAATTGATGGGGTGTTTAGCTCTCTCCTGGGGGCCTCAGCAAAAGATTCATTCCTGGTCTCCTGGCTGGGATGATGACAAACCTACAGATGTGTGTCTCAAGAACACAGATCCAAATGCCAGAAAAAGAAAATATGTATAATCTCAGACAGGCTGTGGAAAACACGTTCTAAGTCCGCAAAGAACAAACTCGCCTAAAACTTCTTGACAGTTCAGTTCTGGATGATGATAAATTTCTTTGCAATTTGTAATTTTGTACAACTGCCCCCTCTAGTGGCCTAAAAAAAAAACCCTGAGACGCTGTCATTCTAATGTGCAAATGGATTTAGAACGGGGATTTTGAAAATTATGATTTCCAAAGAGATCCCTGACAAACACCTGAAATAAGCAAGCTTATTTGGTTTATGTAAAGCTATCTAGATTGTTCTTACTGATAGTCGAATTTCATAGGTGTTTTTATTAGTAGTCATAATAACACTCATTGGCTGTTTCTAAGGGAAGTCTACTAAAACAGGTACTGAGGAAGGGTAGGTTCAATACACAGCTAGTTTAAGTGAGGTATACGGCAAGCAGAACTCAACAAAGGAAGATCCTCAGCTGACAGAAGATTTGTCTTCAGATGAGAATATTCTCAAAGTTAATTTTCATTCAAGTGATGAGAAGCCAGGGTGACTGAGCTGCAAACTACTGTGGTATGGAGTGCCACACTGTGTGTTGACTAATCCCCTTGAGAACTATAAAGAAGACTAGCCTGCCACAGTTGTGCATATTCGAGTGTGTGTGTGTGTGTGTGTGTGTGTGTACCACACAGAGGCTTTCACTTCAGTTGGAGCCACCCATCCCCACTGGTGAACAGATCTGCTTGTGGCTGTCAAAGCCGTCAATCAAGAGTGGCAGCTCTGCAGGGCTGCACTGTCCTAGGATGTGTCTTGCCTGATTGTCACTCATGGGAAGCACCTGCTCTTCTGCATGACTGCAAGGCAAGGGCACACATCAGAGTCCCTGCATCAAATGTATATGTCCAAGTCCTCTCCATGGAGCTTGCAGAATCAGATGAAGGCACACAGGAAGCTCTGAGCCAGGATTTCTCAGGCTCTGTTGTTCATGAGTATTCCCTGAAGAGGTGGTTCCCAAAGAGAATGACAATGAGAAGCTCAGGCTGGAACCTGTGAGTCTGTGTGTGTGTGTGGGGGGGGGGGTGCTCCAATGGAGTTCCCAGGTGATGCTGAGATATCTGCTTCTGGACCACACTATGCCTAGGAAGGTTCTGCAGTATTACTCCTGGAGGAGTATTACAGTTCTTCCAAGATTCCACTTAGAATACCTGGAAATCAGTACTCTTGTGCCTCTTGTAGATATTCCCAAGAGAAATAGCACTTAGGTCCCCACTCAAAGCCCCAGTTTAAACTGAAAATAGTAGAAGGCTGTGGAAGGTAAAGTTACTTTATAAATTGAAAACTCCCAAGTCATCGCAGATAACACAGTCTCTGTGGGTATGATGTGATTTGAAACAGCTCCACCCAGCTAACTGCCTTTTGATGATCCCTGTCCTTCTTTACCTTGTTTTGTTAATGCAGCTTATTTTACAGGAGGCTCATGGCTTAAACCAAAACTAGTAGTATGGGCAGATGGCAGAAGAAGCATCACCAACAAAACCTGCCACTCAGACTGTAGGAAAGGACCCAGCAGCCCAGAGTTCCCCCTTTGTTCCCTTTGCTAATGAGAGCCCTCCCAGCCCTGGGTGCTTGAATAGTTAATGACTTGCAGTTCCTACAGCTGACAGATGGTGGGGACAGAGCTAAAGACTGAGCTCCGAGAACCAGGGCTGCAGATTGATATGTGGAGGAAAAACTCTCCCAATTAATGTTTCCGTTGGGTCTTGCTTTCTACAGAGAGTCTTAGAAAGCCTATTAGCTGTTAGCTGTTGTCACTTGTTCGCTTTACCCTTCATCCGATTTGTTCAAAGAGCTCTTTTCGTTTAGCAAATAATCCACTGCCGAAGTCTGTCATCTGCCTGTTAGGGAAACCCATGTGTAAGCCAATTAGAGCCCTGGCTATTTGTTTGTCTGTTTTTACAAATCCTTTTAGACCGTAAACACATTCTCAAGTTGAATTATGTGAGATGAAAAAGGATTCTTTATTAAGAACACCATGTTCTTTATTTGCTACTCATTAGACTTGTTAGTACTCCTTTAGTTACGAATTAATTGGAATTGTAGCACATTCCAGATGCTGAGTTGGGGGGGGGGGGAATCAAAAGTTTAAGGTCAGCGTGGGCCACAGGGTCAGACCCTGATTCAACTAAGTAAAGAAATATAAAAATTAGTGAGCTTAATAGGACTCAAGTAATTTAATGGATTCATGAGTCTCAAAGATTTGTAATTGAGGTCAATGTAAAACTTAACAGCATCTTAAAATACTATAAAATCTGATATATATGGTGATACTTTTTAGTCACTTGCTTTTTAAAGGGTTTATTAGTGCATTAAAAAAACATTTCCAGGGCTGGAGAGATGGCTCAGGGATTACGACTCTGTCTCACAAGCAGAAGGTCCTGAGTTCAAATCCCAGGTCCCACATAAAAATGGCCTGCACTTTCTGGCAGAGTCTGGGCAATCCTAGAGCAAAGCAAGAAGGAGGAAGAAGCAATCCAGGATGATTCCTTGGTCCTCCACAGGAATGTACAGTGCCCTCTGATATACATACACACATACATATACACTCATAAAATAAATAAAATATTTTAAAAAACACTTCAAGCATTTTTCTTTTGAATCATTACAACCTTAATAAAATACTTCTAAGTTTCTCTAAAATGAAGTGAAAGTACGATTCTAAAAGAAAGTCGGTATATTGGAAGAACCTTTGGTTTTGAAGATATACTGTATATTCTATCTACTTGTAATTATGAAAGTGGTAGCTTATAACTTAGTTGAAGATCATCTGAAGTTCTAAAGCATATCTACAGTCTGTAGTAGTTTTGAAGCAAGGCATTTAGAATTGTTTTTAATCTATTCTAACGTGAGATCAATAATCCATTTAGTATTTTAGCATAGTAAAATACAAAGTTCTGCCCCAGCCTCTCCAATACTTTACATCTTAATTTTTTTTAAAAAGTATGGCAGTAAAACCTAGGCACTCACAATAGCTTCAAAACTGAGAAGAGGAAGAAAAAGAAAAAAAATGTAACTTTCCTATTAAGTTTCTATTGCATTTTTTAAAAAGCCACCACTATAATGGGTCAGGCAAGACTTAAACAAAAGATGCACATAATAAAAATGTAAATGAGTGTGCTTTACTAAAACTATAACTTTAAAGTTCTTTGTTGTAAGCTATCCTGAAACCTTACAAGGTAACCACTGTTTGCATAGAGATTTAAACGCATGTCTTCAATAGCATTCAGGGTCTGCATGGTCCGTCCCTGTGACAAGCATGCAAAGCCACGTTAATGTTCGGAATATGAATTGCCTCTGGGTGGCTCCTCCACCCACCACAAAACCAACTGTGTGGATATCCGCGCGCTGATAGACTCCATGCGGCTCCCAGCCTGGAAACGTCTCCGCTTTGACATGTGATGGGCTCCTTACCACGCTGGCAGGGCTGACACTGGGGGATGCCACAAAGGCAACAAGCCCCCTCCTTAGACGTGCACTTTGCCACCCCCTGGCGCTGCCCGTCCCCGGTCTCCCCAGCCTGCCTAGTGACGGGCGGACAGCACTTCAGACACACAGAGAGAAGTGTGGGTGGAGGGGCCCCAGCTGCTTCCCTGGACACAGACTCCATAATGAATCCGCCTGAATGATGAGGGCACACAAACAGTATGATATGCATTATTCCTGTCAATAAAATGTCTCCATGTGCTGCGGTCTTTGTACAGAATGTACGGCTGCCTTTCTTCCAGCCAGCTCTATTTAGTTCCCTTCCTTTTTGCTATTCATATTATAAGTGTGTAATAGAATTCAGAAAATTATATGATAGCTCTTGCGTATCTGCATTGTCCTTGTGTTGCATATGTAAATGTTCAGCCCCCTGCTTAGAAATATGGAATCCCCCTCTTGCAGGACTCTTTGGTCAAAGAGACCGGCTCTCCAAAACCAGAAAAAGAAGCTAAAGAAACTATGGACTACAAACAGGAAAATGAGAGACTGCTTCAAATCATTGCAGAACTTGGAGAAGAACTACAAATGAATGCAAACGAAAATTCAATATTAGGTAATATTTTAAAAATCACTTTAAAAAAACAGAGCTCTCCATAAAATTCATTACTGTGTTTCATTATTTATGTCCCCCGAAGGCCATCAATTTGATAATTATCTTCATCTTTCTGTTGATAACATGCTTTGCTTGGGCAAAGGATTTATCTGCAGTTACACTTCTGATCTTGTTCTTGTGAGCTCAGAGTGGATTATTTTATGTTGTTTAAAAACCAAACGTTGGCCTTAGCAAAAAAAAAAAATGTTAACTTTTTGTCTCCTTTCACTGAGGAGTATAATAAATAGAAGCTTTTGCTGATTTGCTTCATCTGTTCAGCAGATAATCCACTATAACATACTTAAACATAGGTATTGGGATATGCTTGTAGACAAACAGATTTAGCCTTTCAGGAAAAAAAATGCCCATACTTGGTACTTCAGTTTTCAATACAAATTTCAAATGCAAATATTCATTTGTCTATTTTACACCCAATTTGGTTCATTCTGTAAACAGCTATAAAAATTACCTTTCAGTCACCCAAAGTACATTGTTTTAGAGGCCATATTTCAGTGGAACTGTTGCCATGGTATCTGTATTAATTGTGCAATTCTGTTTGTAATCCAGAGTATGAAAAGCAGTGATCAAGGAATAAAAACAAGATTGTAAACATGGCTGATGAAACTTATTATGGTATCCCTTAAGTATAAAGTCATATGGTGCCAGGGTGACCCCGTTTCTGTTCTGATGGCATATGGGAGCGATGTCTTGCTTAGGGAGTCCTAAAAAGCCACCTGCTAAAGCATTTTGTACTGGCTGTGACTAACAGCAAAGATGTCCACTGCTGGTATTGATGAAAAGCTTTCAGCCCTCAGCTACACTTGGATCTTGAACTTACTTCTTAATCCCTCTCTGGCCAGCCGTCTGAACAGCAGGAAGAAGGGCTGTGAATGTCAAGGGCAGCGGTGAAGGTCACAGTCCTGCTAGGACTTGCTTCTACTATGCCCGCCAGCAGCTTCGCAGCTTGCCCCAGAGCAGGCAGTTTGAATACAGGGGCATAAGCGTGTAATTTCATGGTCAGCTTCTCTCTCCTTTTGTTTACAGAAGACGAAGTTATATGTCTAAAGGAGATGGCAGAACAGGATCAGCGAACTATTCAGAAGGTACTGTTATCATTCTTATGTTGATAAATGACTCTCTTCAAATTGAAATATCAGTACCACTGGTGGACAGACACTACATCCAGCGTGTTTTCCCATGTAGAGGAAGTTGAATTATGCGGTTCCCTGTTATGTAAGTTTCATAATGTATTTCCTTGAGTAATGAATGAGTAAGAATTCGGTCTTAAAAACCCATTAATGTATAAATGATTCCTAATTTGGGGATAGATAAGCACAGACCTTGTTGGTTGTTAAGGAATGAAAGTTAACGTGGCATAGAGGGTTACCCACATGTGTTGGAAGCAGTGAGAATATATTACTAAGTTTTGTTGTCTGGTCAAATGTTGGTCAATTTTGATTTTTCTGGCTAGGAATAAAATAAGTTGATGTTAACCAGGTCTTTTTTTTTTTCAAAAAAAAACTTTATTCTGTGTGTGTGTGTGTGTGTGTGTGTGTGTGTGTGTGTGTGTGCACTGTACGTCTCTATAGAAGACCAAGGGTGACTTCGGGAATCATCCTGGATTGCTTCTACCTCTATTTTGCTTGGCTCTGGGGTTTCCCAAGCTTTGCCCCCAAGGCCAGAAGTGTGGGCCATTGCTATTTCTTGGGACCTAGGATCTGAACTTCTGCTTGCAAGGCACACTCTTAACCCTTGAGCCATTTCTCCAGCCCATCTTTTCTTTTTCTAAGCATGGCATTCTTCAGTGTCATGAAAGACAAGATTTTTCTAACACATCTAATACAGAGGACCACACCTCTGTATTTTTCCTTCACCCACTGATGAGCTCAAAGCTTTCTGAGCCCTTGCTCCCATGTGGTGACCCAAGCCTTTGCTACAAGGGTCTGCCTTCCCCATACTGTGAGTTCCGAGGGACAGGCACACTGTCTCCACAGCATTGAAAACCATGCCTGGCACCCTGAACAACACTCCAAAAGTAATTCATGGGCTGAGGACAAACTTAGAGTTCATAAAACCGCAGATGAAAAAGCAGATTCACATTCCCAAACTATTCCATGTAAATGTAAATATTTTCAAGTAACTGAACCAAGTAGCAATTGTTTCAAGCTAAAATTAGACAAAAATCAAAAATTTAGTACCTTGGGCTGGAGAGAGACAGTTCAGAGGTTAAGACCGTGCCTCACAACAGAAGAAAGTCCCGAGTTCAATTTCCAGGTCCCACGTTAAAAAAAAAAAAAAAAAAAAAAAAAGCCAGGCAGAAATGGTGGCAGTCTGCAGTTCCCGTCTTGGGAGTCCCAGAACAAAGCAAAAGGAAATAGAAGCAATCCAGGATGATTCCTGAAGTCACTCTGGTCCTCCACAGGGACACACAGCGCCTCTGATACACACATGCACACATGTGCATGCACAAGCATGCACACACAACACACACATACAAAAATAAATACATTTAAAAATATTATTTAGAATGTTCAGTTCCTCAATTACATTAGCCACATTTCCAAAGCAAGATGGCCATATGGTTTCAAGTTTAGGTTTGATGTCCAGGTCTGACTTTTCACTCTGGGATATTCTGAAATTTGAAGTTTCATTCCCAGACAATGGTCAGTCTGATAGGTGAGAGTTGGAAAATGGGTTTTCTCTGCCAAGTAGGTTTTTGCAAAATTATTTCATTTTCTTTTTAAAATAAGTTTATTAAATTAATCTTTTTATATACATGGTCCTTGCCTCCCACATTGCTCCCTCCCTTCCTTTTTCCCTTCCCTCCCACTCTTTCCTCCCTTCTCTACATGGGCCCGTGTACTCCCTCTTATTTTCCTGTCCTCTGGGTCTATGGGTCCTGGGGTTCCCTCTGTATCATCTGTGCTCATGGGGGTTCAGGCCTCTGTGGCAGACAGAGAGTCTTTTCCTTGGGCGGCCCAATTATTTCTCCTGAGATCTGTGCCAGTCCATGGGAACGTGTTGACATGCCCACCACCGTGCAGCTCTGATGAGATCAAGTCCCATTGCTGTGAGTTCCTGGCTGCTGCTGCCCTATCTTGAGTGGAGTGACCTGTCCAGCAAAGGAACTCTCCATCTTTAGACTCTTACAGTCTTACCACCTCCTCTTCCACAAAGTTCCCTGAGCCTCCAGATGGGGAGAGAACTTTAACCCCATCTGCCATGGAAGTGACCCAGACACCATTGCTACAGAGTTAACAATAGAATCTGTGAACAGACTCTATTTAGGAAATTTGTGGGATCAATTTCCTTTCTGAAATGTTAGGAAAGTCTTCCAGTCTGGGAGAAACAGAGCAAGAAGGTAAAGCAGAAACCTCGTCTTTATATCGCTGGATGAAAAGAAATGTGTTGCATGAGCTCATATTGCCTCTGTCTCCAGGTGGGCTCTGCTCAGGGATGGTCCCTGGCCACACGTTACCACTGCACTCTTTGACTGAAGGAATGAATTTTTTAAATTCATTCATTTTTTAAATGTAAATGGAGTTTGTTTCAATTAACAAAAAAAAAAAACCTTTGTTTTCAATGATTCAGGTATACAAGTCTGTTTTTCTACATATAAATATTTTGAAATCTTCATACAGATAAAAATTTAGCTCTCAAACTGAGATGTCCAGTAAGTGAAAACTACATACTAGAGTTCTAAGCTTGACATAAACATACAAAGTATTTCTCTACTATTTTTTAATTTTGACTAAACATGGAGGTGATATTTTTGATATATATTAGAATAAATATAATATATTCTTGATGTCACATTTTTGCCTTTTGAACAAAGTGAGATTGGAGCTATATATAACTAGCATTATGTTTCTGCTCGACAGCTCTGCTACAGATGAATACGGCAGTTACCAGATGAACTTGACCATCTTTTTAAAATCCTGTTTCTTGGCCTTTTGTTCGCATGTATTGGAACTCCGTGCAGATACAAAATACAGACATGCTTATTGTATTTCTCTACTCAGTTAATAATACAAGCACACTTGGTGAAGAAAGAATCTAGAACCCTGGGTTCCTGTTCCATTTCTAACACTGTGTCCTCTCTGGCCAGCGCTTGCCTCTCCATCCTGTTTCTCCCATGTTTCCTGTGTGGATAAAGATAATAATGTATTTGGAAGGGGTTCATCCTCATCAACCTGAAAATAGATCAAATGATGTCAGACACAGCAGAGCAGATCTCTGCCGGTTCCCAAAATCCTTCATTAAATTAATTTGGCAATGCTTCGTATGTGCTCAAGTGCCAGACTACTATTAGAAACATAAAATGTTTGTGTATCCAAATGGTCCCTGTTGTCAGCATGTAGGTCAGTGGTCAGAGTATCAGTCAAGCAACCCAGAAGTTCTGGGTTCAAACCCCATTCACTGCCTAAACCTGGGTGATGGGCCAAAAAGTCAAGACTCCAAGCTAGGAATCAAAACGCAGATCCCTGCTCTTCGACAAGACTTTCACTCACTGTTCCCTCCCCCCATGTGGAAAAAATATAAGTGGAGCACCAAATGGCCCCTACTATGAAGAATATCAAGTCACAAAACACAGAGAAGTGTGATAGGTCTGTATTACAAGTGTGTACATGGAAAAGAGAAACCTGGCTTCATTTGGAAGGTTTCCAAAAAGTCCTATATCCTTTCTCACATTGTCTTCTCCAATGATGGGGCTGATTTTTTTCAGGAGGACAAGTTAGCTCTAGAATGTGAATGCCCAGAGCGAGGGTTTAAGGAACTCTTTGTAACATGGTGGACAGGTTGATGTCAGGGGAATCTGATGAGACCAGAGGTAGGGAATCTGTGGTGGAGAAGGAAGAAGAAGACTGGGGCATGAGGAAGGGCTGAAATGGAAAAGTAAAGGAGAGGACCAACTCAAAAGTTTCCAACAAGACATATTCCCTTTTTACAGTTATAGATACAATCAAAAGCAAGTTGAAAATGGGACTGAAAAGCTGACTCTTGCTATTGGTGTGGGTCACACACTGTCCAGCATGGAACTCAGTAGCTTTGGGGCTTTACAATTCAGATGATCTAATAGGAGTGCTGATGCCTGTATTCCAGCTGCTGCCACTTTGTAGCCCGTTCTTGGGAATTTCATTCCAGTAAGAGGCAGACCACGACCAGAGACAATGGTACATGCTTACCAAGCTGAGGGGGCTGCAGGAGGCAGAGCCAGCTGGATGGCACAGGAATCTGAGACAGCTACACAAAAGACACTGACCACTTCCTAGAGGAGGGTTATAAAAGCTATCCAAGAAGGAGACGATGGAGAATCTGGGGGGAGAATCTGGAAGGGAATTCTAAGAACCATAACAATAGCGTGCACCTCTTATAGGAAAAGGTGTATGGTTGGGCTAGTTGAGGGGTATGTGAGCAAGCATGGCAAGGGTTGGACACAAGTAGAGAGGGTGACATATCCAAGGGCTAAATGCTGAGGCCAATGACAAGCCTGAACACAGCATTAGGCTCAGATTTGTGTTGCAGCAAGATGACCGGGAGAGGAAGAAAATCTCAGCTGAACAGGGAAGTTTCTTGGTTAAACTCTGGGAACCGAAAATGTTTATTAAATGAATAAATACATGAATCAATGGAGTTGAACAAATATCTAAATGAAACTCTGAATTTGACCTATATAATGTAAGTCCCAATCATTTAAATGACAGAGGAAGTTGCGTGATAACAATGACAAAATATATGCTTTTAATGACTATTTTCAATCATTATGAATATGACTTGATGCACACATAAGAAAAACACAAAACTCTGGAACAGGAGAATGGGTCATATAAAAAATACAGCAAAGCCATTCTTCGTGATGGACTAAGACATACTGTGTTATACGCTGGTGTCACATCTGGGGGGAGAAGGGCAAGGAAACCTGTATTGGTGCCACTGTCTTTGGATATTAGCTTGCTTCTATGATAATGTTATTAGAATAGAATAAACTACAGGGATATAATAATTTTCTTTTATAGTGTTGGGATCTATTTTTCTCATATTTTAAAGAATTTTTTTACAAAATTCTATTGAAGAATTTCCAGTGTCACGTGCTTATCTCTAATCAAAATGTAATATTGTTCTTGTTTGTTTCAGTTAATGGATAGTAGAGACAGATTAAGATATGAACTTGACTGTGAGAAATTAGCTGTTCAAGATATGGTAAGATGATTTTTTTACCTTTTTTTCCTCCCCTAATGAATGAGAATTTTGTCATTTAATTTCATAGAGAATATTTTAGACATTTTATTTGTGACTTGGCTGCAAACTGCATTTCATCTTTATCAAAATTCAAACCATAGGCTTTCTTTAAGAAAAATTTTGAGTGGAATTAAAAGGAACAAAAAGTAGACTTCCGTTAAAAAATAGTACTTAGTAGGAAACTCTTTTTCTAAGGATTTAATATTTGTACCATTTAAAAGTATGCATGGTATTTTCAATTTACTGTGAAGATCTGAAAACAAAAACAAATATGAGAGCCCTGGATTTTGTAAGTTTTGCTATTTTGGGTTACAAAGTGACAAGAGCAACAGAAAAGGGCCCAGCTAGATATTTTGGCATTCTGTGTTAGTCTCATAAGAAAACACTGCCTTTTCATGTTCTTTTAAGAGAACTTTCCAGACGGCTGGTCTTTTATTTTATCAGTTGACTCCCCACCCCCAGACCCTCACCCACCACCGTCTCATGAAGCCTCGGTGGGCTTTCAGCTGATCGCCATTAGTTTGCCTTTGTTACAGTAAACTGACTGTGTTTATTATAATAAAAAAAATAAGACACAGCTTGACTTGGGTCCGAAATGTGCTTGAAAAGAATATGATACTGTTTGGAGAGAAAAGGTTGCTCCCAGGAAGTGCACACCACTTCGGATATTGGAACATTCGCTTTTTTACAGCTTGTCACACTTGGTGCCAAGTCAAGGCCGTTTCCCCCAACTCTTGCTTTGTTACTCTCAGCACCCTGTGTTTTGGGTTCCTTGTCATAGAAATTAATACAAAACAATGCTCCTGGATCACAATAAAGCCTTCTATGAAACCAACTTGGGAATGCAGGCAAGGGGGGAAAGGAAATGGAGATCTACTATTCACCAGAGCCATGTGCTCTGCTAACTAGTAAGTCCTTTTCTTTTAAATACCTACATGTAAAAAGTCTCTTTCCTTTGAACATAGAAGGATGATCACTTTCACTTCCACACTCCACCTTCCTCTGTCACTTAAGCGAAGTCCAACCTCTTCCTAAAAAACAGCTAAATGTGCATATTATGATGACAGTGGCGTATTTTGTAGGGTGTGAAATGAATGTGACATTGTTAGTTTTTCTTAAACAGCAGTAAAGAAGAAACGCAACTGTGCAGCGGTGCATTTGTGCCTGAGCTGCGAACAGACCTCATGCCCTCTTTTTTTCTTTTTTAACTGTAAGCGCTCAACGGGTGCTATTATATTGCTCACGGGGGAACCAATTCCGTTTTATTTTGTTGTTTAGAAGTTTCTTAAGCCCCTAGTTTGTTGCCAAGCAGCAAGAGCCTGCTTGAAAACCCCAGGACTGCCCGAAAGGAGAGTCGATAGGGTGCTTAGAGCTAGTTTTGGGGTTCATATTTTAACAGGGAGAGTGAGTTTAAGACTGTCCTGGTGAGGTACCTGCCTCAACCACTCTTTCTGTCCCTGCACCCTGAGGTACTTCCCTGTGTACTGGATGGAGATGGGCTTGGCTCTGAGGACGACTTGGTTTCACACTCTGCGAGTTTTCCCCCCTTAAAACTGGTATATATGAAAAGAAGAGTGGAAGAAAGCCATTCCTTAACAATCTGGCTTTATTTCTTACCTTTTCCTCATTTAAGTTATTCTCTGGCCAATTAAAAGTCTCATGTTAAAAAGTCCTGAAAAGATGGATATAGCAAAACATGCTAAGGTAAGCAATCCAATGTGCAACCAGAATTGTTGTATCTGTGATACTACTTGAGAAAGTCAGCCTCAGGAAAGGAAGATTTATTTTCAAAAGTCAATCCATGGTCCTCTAGTCCTGTTGCTTCTAGCCTAGTGAAGCAAAGCATCGTGGCAGAAAGCTTCATGGAAAAGAGCTGCTCTCCTGAGAATTCCAGGAAGAGAGCAAAAGAGGGCCCGGGGCAGGATATGGTTCCCCAAATACATGCCCCCATCCACAAGAGGCATACTGCCTCTGGCCCAGGCCTCACCTAACAGTCTCCATCACTTCCTAGTAATGCTGTCCAATTACAAATCCATCAATAGATTAATCCAGAGATGAGGTCAGAGTCCTTATGATCCAATCACCCCATCAGTGACTGACTCCCCTTCTGGGAACCCAACCTTGTCCATACAACCTGCTTTGGGGATACTTCATATCCCCACAATAGCATATGGAGAGATTGAGTCCCTACGTGGTGTTGGGAGAACGCATGTACGATGATTTCACATCTTCCTCCTATTCCTAGATCAAATGTCTTTCATTAGAATCCTTGTCAGGAAAAAAAAAATGCCAGGACCTTGGCCTCCTCTGCTCTGCCTCATTCTCTTGGAGCATGTGGTCTCTTGAAGCACCTCAGCTTTATGACAGGAAAGGAATGACCTGTGTAACGCCTCGTTGACACTGAAATTCAAAGAAGAGACTCTTGATGGAAATGAACACATAGTGAGTAGGATGAGGTTTACATACCAGGCTAGCAGGGGGCAAGTTCTCCTGCTCATGTGGTCCCGTGGCACTCAGTGTTGCCCACTCTTCAGTTGATATGTCTCCTGCAGTCTTCACTCTCTAATTATATAGTCAAATAAGTAGAGGACAAACATTGAGAATGGAAGATCTTCTCGAGTCAAATGTTGCTCAAATACATTCCAAAAAAAATACCATAAACTCATGAGACACATAAAAGCTTTTTTAAAAAAAAAAAAAAAAGATGACCAGCATCTTAATATTATAAAACCAATTTAGATTTCACAGAATCCCTAATAGTCTTGGAAATTTCCAAGAATCGTTGGGCCACATTTGCTGTTGTCTTTTTTAGCATGAGTATGTGTGTTGTGTGTGTGTGTGTGTGTGTTTGTGTGTATCAGAGAGCATGTGCCTGTGGAGGTCCATCATTGACTTCAGGAATCATCCTGCTTCTTTTGCTTTGCTCTGAGATTTTCCAGGTTCTGCCTTCTAGAGTCAGAAGTGTAAGTTGCTGCCATTTCTGCCTGGCATGTTTATGTGGGAGCCAGAATACAAACTCAGGTCCTTGTTCTTTCGAGGCAGAGTCTTAAATCCTGAGCCATCACTTCAGCCCAGCTATGTTACTTAGTTAAAAAAAAAATCTCCTAGCCAGGTATAGTTAAAGGGCATATTTTGTTCTCTGGTAGTAGTGATCCTTTCCCTTTTAAATTCGTTGAGTCTTTGATCTGATAACTTTTCTTTGGCATATTGCTATTAGAATGTTGCATGATAATTTTCTCTTTTTTACTCTTTTTTTTGGGGGGTGGGGTGCAGGTCTTGCTCTATAGTGTAGGTTGGCCTTGAACTTGTGAACTTCCTACTTCAACCTCCCAAGTGCTGGGATTCCAGTGTACCACCATACCCAGTACACTAATACATTCAACCAACTACACCATCAATGCTGAGTGCAGGTAGTAAACTCCAGATCTGCTTTTAAGGAAATCCTCATGGATCTCTTACAACATTAGCTTGAGTACTTCTGTTGGTATAACAGAGTAAGATGTAGCTTCTCTTCTCCTAGATGCTTAGCAAGGGCACAGTCATGCACATCATTGTAAAGCATAATTAATAGCTAATTGGAAGAGAACTAACAGAAAGGACACACTTCCTGACCTTTTGTTCCCACCAAAAAATAAACTTGGACAGAATACACTGAGAAAGGGCACACCTCCATCCTCTTTGTACATTTATAAGGAAGTTAAAGGAGCTAGGACTAACTAGTGCACCAGGTTCAAATAGTTGCCGCCCAGTAAGGGAAATCTCTTTCTTAGAAGAAGAGTGTCAGTGTTGAGCTAGAAGAGGTGGCACTGAAGCCACCAAGACTGGCTAGAAGCCCAGCAGGTTTTTCATTTTAGTCCTGCTGAGTGTGTGTGTGTGTCCTGCTGAGTCCTGACCAATTAGCAGGACAAAGGAGAAGTAGATATAGGTGTATCTGCTCCCACAGTGATGTGAAAAAGTTCTATCCCTCCTTAAAGAGACATGGATTCTTCACTTACACTTAGTAATCATTATAGTTTAAACATGAACTCTTCCCCCAGGGCTCATGTGTTCCAACACTTGGTCTCCAGCAGGTGGAGTAGTTTGGAGGGATTGTGGCAATCCACCTCCTAGAGCCTATCTGGAGGAAGTGGGTTGCTGGGGGTAGATCTTTAAGGTTTATAGCCTGGTCCTGTTTCCTATCTCATCTCTGCAGTTTCACTCCAACCACCATATCTGGTTACGCGGTTGCATCAGGCTCCAACCGCTACAACCTGGCCTGCCATCATGGACTGCAGCCTCTTAAACCATGTGTCAAAAATAAGCCCTCCCTCCCTCCTTCAAGTTGCTTCTTGTCCAGCATTTGTTTAAAGCAATGAGAAAAATTACAAATACAAAATAATTTGGTCAAGCAATGACCACCAGAGCTAAGGGACTTATCACCATTTGCCTGGACCTTTTCTAGTCTTAGTTACTGAAAGTCCTACATCCCAGGAAACACTGCAGTCCCATAAAACCTTGGATGGTTGGTCACCATAAAGTCTAGAGACTTGGAAACTTCTTTCATCAGTTCAGGAATTCCAAGCAGAACCTTTGTTCATGTATCAACTCCAATGCATTGAGATAATTCTACAACAGAATTTAAACTATAGGAAAGAGGATCAGACCTCTTAATGCCAGTCATACTGCACTGATTACTGGGAGAATTGTCAAGTTAGCAAGCATATAAACCCAGCTTCCTTTTTAAAAATAAAGTATGGCACTGAGAGGCTGAGGCACAAGAATCACAAGTTCCAGGCCAACCTGGTCTACAAACACAAGACCTTGTCTCAGAGCCCAAAAACAAACAAAAAACATTGCTAACAGCTTTGCGAAAGTACCAAAGTACTGGCAATGGAAAGAGTCATCACTAAATTAAAAATCAAGCAAGGGAAACCCAAGATTATTTAACTGATTTTCTAAATTCAGTTTATTACCACATGAAGATTTGCCAGACTGTGTACAATAGAAGTCACAGCCTAGATTATGATGGTGTGTGTGTGAGTCTCTGTATGTATCTGTATCTGTGTTGGTTTGGGTGTTTTTCTGTAACTATCTGTATGTATGTCTGCATGTATGTGAGTCCATCTGTGTATGTTTGTGTGTCTGTGATTGTCAGTCTGTGTATGTGCCTGTTTTTAAATGCCTATATGTGCATGCATGCATGCGTGTGTGTGTGTGTGTGTGTGTGTGTGTGTGTGTGTGTGTGTGTGTACTTATTTATTTTGGGGGGAGGGTGCTTAGCATAATTTTCTACATGAGAACTAAAGTCATGTCTGAAGAGTGAATGTGACTGAAAGGACACCTGCAGTCTCCCCACTACCCAGAGGCCTGCAATGAACTCTCTATCCTGAACAAAGATGGGGGCAATCTCTTTCTGGAGGGTCTTTGTCAGTAAGGACCACCAATGTATTTGCAGCTTACATTCCTGACCAAGGAAGTGAAACTTTCAATTTATTTTAAGTGACCAGAAAGTGGAAATATTGGAAGAAAGAACTGTAATCCCAAGTCTCAGAGTTTTCTAAATTCAGTTTATTACCACATGAAGATTTGACAGTCTGTGTACAATAGAAGTCACAGTCTAGATTATGATGGTGTGTGTGTGTGTGGATGGTGTAACTGTTACTCTTAACTATTGCTGTGAGAGGACACTCAAAGTCAATCAACTTAAGGGAGAAAGCGAGGTTTATTCAGCTTATGGTTCCAGAGGGAAGGTACAGTCTCTCAAAGCAGAAGCAGCATGGCTGGCTGGCCAAAGCTGGAGGAGGCTAAGTCACCGCACACATCTTGGAACCCGAGAGCTGCAGACTGCTTGCTGCAAAGGCTGACTTCTGGAGGTAGGGAGGGACTAATCCACCTCAAGGCCCACCTCTTGTGACTGCCTTCCTCCAGCAAGGCTCCACCTCTCAAGTGCCATGACCTTGCCAAACACATGAGACTGTGGGGGACACATTTCAAACCATGACAGATGGCATCCCACCAAAAGCAAGGCACACAAGGAAGTCAGGAATCATCTGTGAGAAAACAGTATTACAGGGTCTTCCAGAAAATGGAAATTTTCCAGATATTTACTGTGTGTGGTAGTTTTTTTCTGCAATGTTGGGTCAAGACTAAGGTTAGCACACACACCCATCTGGCTTTCAGAATTCCTATGAATCAGGTGCTGTAGGCCTCCCATCTTTCCTGTAGGGAAGAAGGTGGAGTCTCTCCATGTCTTGTCTTATTATTCTGGCCTGGCAGGAACAGATAACTGCCCTCTTCAGCTCCTGAGTCTTCCAGTCAAGATCATCTGTGTTTAGGGGGCATCATTTGCAAATGAGTCAGATTTTGACCCCAGGCTTGTAGCTGAGGCTCCAGCACTGTGGAGGCCTCAGGAAGGTGTATGCATCTTGCTGATGGAAAATACGGGATCCAGGAAGCCTTGGAAAAGCACATGAAAAAGTTTGTGTCCACTCGTGGTCATAAAGCACAAGTAAAACAACTCTCTCATCCAACTAAGGCCAGAAGTGAGCCTTCTCCAGACAATGATGGGGTTGCACAAAAATGTGGAAAGCTCAGTTCAGTTTTCTAAGGAAAGACAGAATGCTCTGTGCCAAAGCCAAAAAGAAGACAAGGATTTCTGCTTTCTTTCAACTTTGCATCATTAGTATGATGAAGGGAAATGACATCCTGAAGTTCAGAAGGAAAAACGGAACTCTTTTTCTTCCCAGATTAACATGACTTTCTATATAGAAAATCCTGCAATATTTGCAACAAAAGCACCTAGAATTCATAAGTTAGTGAGATTTCAAATATCAAAATATTTCTGCATAAAAGCAGTGAGCAATCCACATGGGCTTCGAAAGCCACTAATATTGATTATATCAAAAATTGGCAATATATATGGGTGAGCATGACAAGGGATATACAGGAGATACACAGTGAATGATAAAAACACAAATAAGAGAAATTGAAGACTTAGAAAACTGGAGACCATGCCAGGTCCATGTTTCAGAGATACATACAATTAAGCTGTCAGTTACCACCAAGGTGCCTTGCAGCTTCAATACAATGGCAATAAAAAATCCCAGGATGCTCTTTGGTTGCAGTCTACAAGTTTATCCAAAAGTTGATATGATCCCACACAGAATCTCAAGTAGCTTTTTTTTTAAGAACAAGATTGGAAGAAGATTCACACAACCTGATTTCAAAATTTAGCATAGGACTAGAGAGAGAGATAGCTCAAAAGTTAAAGTCTTCGCCTTGCAAGCAAGCAGAAAGATTTGAGTTTGCACTCCAGATCCCACATAAAGATGCTCAGCGAAAAAGACAGCAGCCTGCATTTCTGGCCCTGAATGGTAGAGCCTGAAAAATGCCAGAGAAAAGCAATAAGGAAGAAGAGCAATCCAGGATGATTCCCAAAGTAAGCCTTGGGCCTCCATAAGCACACACATTTATGTGTCCTCTATTACACGCGCGTGCACACACACGCACAGACACATGCACACGCACACAGCACAAGGATGGGAGGAGCAATGATATGCACGATACTCCACACAAGTTAGGGCCGAAGCAATCATAATTGGACTTTGCATGTCCTGCGCAATGTCCAACACACTATTGACCCCAAAGTCTAGCATTTGCTAAAGGTACCAAGATCCTTGGAGGCAAGGGATTGACAGCCACAATAGTGTTCCTATGCTTAAGGGGAACACAGGAAAGGGTTCAGGGAAATGCTACTGGGTCCTTGTACGTCATTGGAGAGTAGGGCCCAGAGGAGAATCAGGCATGCACATTAAAGGATTCTCCAGGGATTGGGGGGGGAGGCACTGGGGGATGGGGAGCGAGGGATGAGGGAAGGGGGAGCAGGGGGTTCGGGGGGGAGGAGGAGGGAGGGAGGGAACCGGTGTACCTATTAAGTTTGTATGAGCTGAAATAATAATAAAAAATGTTTTAAAAAAAGTGATAGTGGTCGAGGGAAAGTACCACTGGCTCAAAATGAATAAAATAGATTCCCTGCATAGGCCCTGTGGGTCACATACTTGCACACTTCTCAGAGTTAGTCATAAAATAACTTGAGTTATTTTCTGATGAAGATGTTAAACTATTATTGCTGCAATAGTTGGACTACTAGCTCGAAGCAGCGAGTGAACTTCAGCTTTATCTTACATACCATAAAAAGTTAACCTGAAGTCAGATATAGTAGTACTCACCCTTAACACCGATACTCAAGGGGCAAAGTAATCCAGGGCAGACTGAACTACACAAGTGCATTCCTGCCTCTTAAAAAATTAATTGAGGGCTGGAGAGATGGCTCAGGAGTTAAGACGTTGCCTGACAAACAGAAGAATCTGAGTTTGAATCCCAGATCCCATACATCAAGTGGAAATGGTGGCGACCTGTACTTCTAACTCTGGAAGGCAAAACCTGGGAAATCCCATAGCAAAGCAAAAAGGAGGTAGAGTAATTCAGGATGATTCCTGAAGTCACCGTTAGGACTCCAGGAGCATACACGGTCCCCTCTGATACATACAGGCACACACACTTATAAATACACAAGCACACATACACAATAAATAAGTAAAAAAATTTTAAATTAATTGAAAGAATCAGAAAGCTAAATGCAACAGTTGAGACTGCAATTTTTCAGAATATTGTGTAAGATGTTTGGGACATCAAGCTTAACCAACATTTCTTAAATAGCAAAGGGATGAGCTGTAGAGTAGGAGAAAGTATTTGCAAATGTCTTCAATAAAGGGTCTGCCTCTAAAATTACAAAGTCCATTTGTAATTAATATAGTACACAATTCATTTTAAAATGAGCAAATGAGTGGAAAGGAGAGAGTGAAGATAAGGACATATACTCATTTTGTTTGTATATGAAGATTTAAAAAAATAAAATTTTAAAAATAAGCCAACTATTTGAACACAGACTTCACTAAAGAAAGAGAAACAGCTAGAAAAGAATGAAATGAAAAGGTCAACATCAAGAGTCTTTGGGGAAATGCATATTAAAATCTCAGTGAGATGCTATAATCCATTCCTCCAAATGACTAACTCTGAGAAGTGTGCAAGTTTAATCAGTAATGTAGTACAACTGGAGCTCTTACTCACTGGTGGGAATGTGGAAATTACAGACAATTCGCAAAATGTTTTGACAGTTGAAAGAAATTGTTAAAAATATATATTCAGTATATGTTATAACCATTCCAGTCACAGGTAATCTTTCAAGGACTTTGAAGCAGTGGTCACACAGAAATTAATTGCAAGGATTCATCACAACTTTATTTATAAGGACTTCAAATCCAGAAACAGCCCTGATTTCCATTAGCAAATAAATTTTAATTTATTTAGTGGAATACTATGCCTCAGTAAAATGTGCTGGTATATTCTTATGGAAAGCAAGAAGGATAAGAAGGATGAATTTCAATAATTATATAGAATGAGAAAGGACAGACGAAACAAAGAATGCATTCATAGGGTTCATTTATTTAAAATTCTAGAAAATGAGAATAAATACATTATAAGCACAAAGCATGTCGATGCTTATCTGATAACAAGAGAGAGTAAATATATTGATTTCATTTTAAAAATCAGTGCACAGAAAGCATGACTGCTTTTAAATCACTCAAAGTGAAATTTCTTTAATGATAAGTATTTAGAATAGTAGCAAAAAAGTATAAATTGTTAAGCGTTAAATATAGCAAAATATGTTGACTTTCAGTGAGATATTTATCCACAAGGAATGAATTTATCCACATGTTCCCTAATCGACACCTCGAACAAAACAGAAGAATTTCTTACCATTCTTGGCTTTTGGCTCTTCTCTTAAAAATTTCAAAATCATGTTTTTAAGCCCATGAAAGACCTTTGTAGTAATGTTGGTTAGAATTTTACTGAATGTATAGAAAAATTTGGTGAGAAATAGATTTGTAATATTAAATGTGACTATTTTTATTTCTTTACTTAGTTCGGTGAACTTTTTCAATAGTTTTAAAATATGTCAATTATGACAAGATTTTTCAAAATTTTAATTTTCAATTCTTTTACAAATTCTCTTAATGTGGGGTTGACAATTGATTTGAGAATGTTGGCCCCGTGTCCAACAATGCTGCTGAGTCCTTTCATTTCTAATAACTTGTCATTGGTAGTCTGAGTAGTTGTTTAATTGGACACTCACACTTAATTTTGAATAATGAGTTTTGCTGACTGTTTTGTCTGTTACTGATTTTTCCAGACACTTCTTGTGTTTTGCCATCAAGAATAATGTTTGGTAGGTTTTACTTTTGACTGGTATAGCAGTTCGCTTGCACTGTTGCTGATAAATGACCATCAAACGGCTTAAGGGAACAAGGGATTTATTTTCTCTTAATGATTACTGGTTATAGTTTTTAGTCCAGCTTGACAGGAGAGCACGCATCAACATCAGGGCCTAGGGAACTGGCCACACCATCTCAACATATAGCTGAGAGAGGGATGATCCTTACTTGCCAGATCAGCACATCTGGCCAAGTATACAAAAGGATACTGACTCTTTCAACCAGCTCTTCATGATTTATTCCAGGGCCTAATTCCACCTACCATAGGCTGAACCTTCCCCATCAGCTAGACAATCTCCTTCAGGTTCGCTCTGGACTTAACTATTAATTCTCCACAAATGTGCCCAGAGCTCAAACCTTCAACTGTCAAGTTGACACCTGTGCCTAATCATGACAACTGGAGAGGTTGTTTCTTTTTTTATTTTTTAACTCCTCCTAAGAGTGAGTATGTGTGACAGAGAGGTTATAGATATAGAAAGACAACCCTAAGGATATCTACAGTAATGAAATTGTTCTGTGCCTTGACTGTAGTAATGAATATACAAACTTATACATGGAGTCGAATTTTATAGAATACACACACACACACACACAAACACACACAGGAAGTATGAATATGATAAGCAGATTCCATCAATGTCAAAATCCTGACTGTGATACTGCTTTATTTTCCATTTTCCCCATTTTCATGCGTATGCATGTGTGGGATGCATGTGCGTGTGCATTTATATATTTAAATGCATGTTCACACAAATAACAGAAATCATTTCCAGTAAAAAGAATTTGCAATTTTGTTAAATTTGTTCCTAAGTATCTTGTGCTTGTTTGTTTTAATATGTGTGTGTGTGTGTGTGTGTGTGTGTGTGTGTGTGTGTGGGTGTATGTGTGCGTGTGTGTGTGTATCAGAGAGCATTGTGGAGGCCCAACAGTGACTTCTGAAATCATCCTGGATCGCTTCTACTTCCCTCATGCTTTGCTCTGGGATTTCCCACCAGACAGGCCACTGCCATTTCTGCCTGGAGTTTTTTATGTGGGACCTGGGATCCAAACTCAGGACCTTCTGTTTCAGAAACAGAGTCAACCCCTGAGCCCTCTCTCCAGCCCCTTGTGTTTTTGAAGCTGTTGTAGATGAATTCACTTCCAATATTAGGACCTTATGCTATCACCCTGATGCATTTATTAGTTATGATAAGTCTGTAGATTCTTCAAATACTTAAAATTTTATTTATTCACATCCACTTATCTTTAAACGCTTTTTTCTAAATACAAATTTATTTTCTAATTTGTCTTCAGCTTATAACTTAAAGGCCCATAATAGTTCTGTAAAGATTTCTGCTTTTTAATCTTTGCAAATGCAAATGATATTGTCCTTGACTTTTTACAGATTAATAGACAGAGAGAAGACATGGAAATACGAAAAAAATATGCCAGCATGAGCGCCCGGGTTTGTACTGAACCATCGCCCCCCCACCCCCTTTCTAACTCAGGCTGCTAAGACAGGAAGAAAGAAAGGCTGTGAGTAGTGGAGTGGACAAGTCAGGCTGCAGAGAGGCACTACCACCCTGGTGGGCTGGTGAGCTGCTCTCCAGGCTCAGAGCTGACTCCTGCCCCTTCCTTCTGATCTTCCACTCTTCTTCCCTCCTCCGAAGGCCATACAACCTTTTCTTCCCACTTCACCCCAGATGTGCCCTTCCAGGTGCATTCAACGAGCTTCTGTTTGAGATGCTTTTCCTAGAGCACTGATAGGCAAGGAGGAGTGTAGGGAGAACACTTGAACACAGATGCCAGTCAAGGCTGGCCAGGGCAGAGTGTGGAAGCGAGACCAATGACACATTCCTATCCTTTGGGAATCAAACTGTCAACTGTCTCTGGGATGCCTGTTCAGGGGAAGGGAAGGAATGGGGACAAACAAAATGACAAATCACAGTGACGGTTCCTTTTATGTGACAGGGCATGAAAGGACACAAGGTCTCCTTGGCCCCATGGTCTCGCAATAGAGCTATGTCCAAGAGTGTGGCAGCCACAGTCAGAGGTGCATCGGCGCGGGCGCCTTCTATAGCCGTTGGTGGACCAAGGAGGGCTCCTTCTATGTCTGTTGGTGGACCAAGGAGAGCACCTTCTATGGCTATTGGTGGAACAAGGAGGGCGGCTTCTTTGGCCATTGGTCTGTCAGAGATGGAGCCTTCTGTGGCTGTTGAGGAATGGACGGAAGAGCCTAAACCACCTAAGAAGAAAAAGGGCGGGAAGCGTGTGGTAAGAAGTGCCCCAAGCACCACCCGACTCTCCCCACCTCCCTTCCCCAGGATACCTTTTTGTGCACAGGGCTCTGGTCCTGGTAGTCTATTCCAGCTGTGGCCTCATGCCCACCTCGGACTCCCATCAGCAACCAGGTTTGCTGTCAAACATATCTACCTTTCACTTGGAAGTAGTGGCTCTTGTTAGGTCTCAATGTCATCCCAGCTTGCTGATCGATTTACATTAGGTCATAAGCTTTAATAACTCTCTATTTATTTGCCAAGTAAAGGAGCCACATCACAAGCAGGCACTTGCTAGGGTGCATAATCACTAATTCCCTCCTGCCTGGTGTGGTTCAGAAGCCGACTAATGAGTCCAGTTGCTCACACAGATCTCTACAGTCCACAGTTGGACTGAATCACATTATCAGAAACAGATATGCATGAATAGTAAATTGTTACCCTGCTTACCCACCATCGCTCTCCCAATCAAAACTGTTTCTACTGGACCTAGGATGCACCAATGTTCTATGCAAAGGACATAATGAAGAAGCAACTCTGGAGCATAGGTCATTGGTGGCTTGATACATAGGGATACATTACCCAGGACAGCCTTTCTTTTTTTTTAATTTATTTTTTCCCCTCATACAAACTTGATAGATATTCCATTCTTCTCCCTCCCTCCACCTTTGCTTGGATCCCCTTGCTCCCTCCCCCCTTTTCTCTTTCCTTTCCCACCCTCCCTCCCTTTCTTTCAGTGCCCCCCCCATTCCTGGAGCATCCTTTAGTGTGCATGTCAAACTTCCCTCCAGGTCCTCCTCTCTGATGAGGTGTAAGGACTCAGTGGCATTGCCTAGAGCTCTTTTTTGTGTTCCCCTTTAGTATAGGAACACTATTGTGGCTGTTAATCCCTTGCCTCTAAGGATCCTAATGCCTGTGATCCATGCTAGACTTTGGGAGGGTCAATGATATGTTGGTCATTGTGCAGGTCATGCAAAGTCCTATTATAATTACTTCAGCCCTAACGTGTGTGGAGTATCTTGCGTAGCATTGCTCCTCCCCATCTTTAGACTCTTACAATCTTACCGCCCCCTCTTCCTCAAATTTCCCTGAGCTTTGGGATGGGGAGAGATTAGGCTGACCTGGTTACTGGTGATTAATGTAGAGTCTCTGATGTTCTGAATTATGGTTATTCTTTTTCTTCTTCTTTTCCTCCAGTTTTGCTGTTCCTGCACTGCCATTGGCTCCATCCTGATGGGTATTGGATGCAGGACAGCCTTTCTAATCGTCCTGGGGAGAATCTTCTTAGGTTCTTAACTCTGGGGACAGTGGTGATGGTCTGCAGACACTATGAACTGTGCAACTACCCAAAGCTGCTTCTGCCCTGTGTCAGATATTATTTTGTTCCCAAGGCATTGCAACTAAAAGCATAGGTTGCCTTGAATAGGGTCTGTGAACTGGAGTGCTAGATGGTGTCTGGAGGACCTCAGAACAGGGTCAAGGACCAGGTGGAGCAGCTGAGTGGAGCGCCATACCAAAGTCCTAGCAGCAGGAGACAGCTGCTTCAGGGAACATCAGGCCCCCAGGACAACCCCAAGGTGTAAATCGAATCCTAGAATTCCAGTTCAGAGAGTCCAGTGTCCTCAATTTACAGACCCAGACCCATGCTAAGCTTACAAAGTCACATCCAGGAGGATCACTGCAAAGGAAAAAAGAAAGGGGGGTAACAAGCCAACTCAGGGTATCTGAAAATTTTGATTTCCATCAGCTTTTCTCCTGAATCATACTCTCTCTTGACCAGGAAGATTGTTATCTAGAGATTTTCCAAAGCTTCATACATCAATTTTTTTCAGAGTCTGAGGTAAATGTGTAACAAAGAGAAAGCATAGGACCAGGGTGAGGGGTGAGGGTTTGACAACCTAAGCTGGTATTTACATCGTTACATTTATTAACCTATTCCATTTCACACACTCTCACATACACTCTCATTATTAATAATCCCTTAGAGCAGTTGACTTCTTTTTCAGGAGATAATAACTCTATGAATGTACAAACACCGCTTCCAACATTCTTGCTTCATTCTTTAAATATTCAGCAATGAGAGTAGCTAGGGTTCTTGAAGTGATCTTCGAAGGGTCTTATTTTTAGGATATTTACTATGTGTAAGTGACCACATGGAAAGCTCACTGCAGAAACTTTCTACATCGGTCATTTAACTTATCTAATTAATCATAC
The DNA here is from genome assembly GCA_023101885.1 of Typhlomys cinereus. NCBI lineage: Eukaryota > Metazoa > Chordata > Mammalia > Rodentia > Platacanthomyidae > Typhlomys > Typhlomys cinereus. Next base: position 9,544,879 of record JALPQD010000021.1, read on the forward strand.
TTATTTTTGAAATCTGTGTCATTCGGTGGGAACCAAGCACATGCTGCACTGCCCAGCACACAGCGATAATAAGCATGGTGTTTGGCCAGTCTGAAGCATGGGATATGGACATTGCTGTAAGGATTTCTATTTATGAAAGATTTCACAAATGTAAGATTTGTGTTTGTACAGTGCACTTGGGTAAAGTTTATTTTCTGATAGCTATAAAACATTTCAAATACTAAGGTTTCACATATCAAGGTTAAATCGGATTCCCTGGTTTCCCCCTCCCCCCATCCTAAGTAATTAGTTAATTAAGGTCACACCCAGCAAATGCTTCCCTAGAAGACATTGAAGCGTCCACTGGGGTAACCTGGTCTATGCTGAGAGACCATATGGCATTTGTCTAGAACTACAGAAAGCATCAGGGCCCTTCTGTGCAGAAAATGGAACAAGGGACAAAGCTATAAGCATGTTCCCAGTCTCAGAGTTCTCTCAATACAAGCAATATGCAAAAGTAAAAGATTTTTTTAAAAAGAAAAAGAATATCTGCTAAAACATTTAACATTCAAGAATGATCAGAAAGATATTGTTGTAGTTTCTTTGTCCCTGCAAACTAGTAAGCTTTTAAATTACAATCTTACAACACACAGTTCTCTCTCCCGTATAATTAATTTTTTTGGCATGGCTAAAAGTTAAAATAACTGGCATAGGAAGTAAAGTACTAGAAACTGTTCTTGCTGCATGTCGTCCCACCTTACCGAGCCTGGACGGGCAGACCAGTAGTTCTGTAGCACAATGAGCAAAGCCAGCACTTTGTGCACTGTTGAACTGGCAACTCCAGGCAACCAACTCACGGAGAGGAGGATAAATTCTGAACACATATGTGGCCTTCAGGGGTTGTCAAAGGAATTTACTGTGTACTTCAATGATTATGTTGACACACAAGAATTTCACTCATAGATTTTTTGCTTTGTTAATATGAATGACTTTAAAATGTAGAGCTGACTGAAATTTTGACCTTTTTTTGCCCTGAAACCAAAATTTTTATTTATGACAACAATGAATTCTTTAGATTCTGCTATCAGAGACTCATACTGGAAATCTGAGCAGACGTTTTCTTTAAAATTAAACTGAACTAAGCATGGTGGTGCATGCCTCTAACTGCCACTCTAGGAACCGAAGGAGGTGATTGTGAATTCAGGCCAAGCTGGCATACATGGTAAAATCCTACCTCAAAATAATATAAGTAATCAATTAAGTAAAATTCAACCTAAAGATATTTTTGACCTTCTACCCAATTTTATTCTGGATATTATGCTAGTGAATTAAATATTTAAATATTATTTATTAATTAAATATTTTGAACTGAAAATATCTTAATGAAAATATTTAATATCTCTTGCAAATGAAAAGTATTCATTAAAAGTCTGTTGAGTGTTGCGAATTCAGGCAGGCACCACACCTACCTGGTGCCATGGGTTGCTGAGATCTCTGCTCCAGCAATCATACTATACACCAGTCCCATAAATGAATATTATTAATGCTATGAAATTTCAGTCATAAATTCAAAAGAAATGAGATGCAAGAAATTATTCACACCCTGATGTATGAGTACAATTGTTTAACTGGCCTTTTCCCAATTGGGAAACTAACTTCTCTAATATGACTATTCGTTTCACCTCCATCCATGGTTCAAAAGCCCAGTGTTTGCTCTTGTCAGCGCAGTGACCACGTTCCATATTCCAGAGAAAGTGGAATGCAAGCAGCTGGCAAAACAAAATGACAGTTCCATGTGGACAGAGCTGAGATTCTACATGACGTGCTGTAGCAAAGCGGAAAGTTTGATTCAAACCAAAGGACAAATACTCTGGTCAACACTCAGTGCTTTGTGGGTTTTTTTTTTTTTTTTTTTTTTTTTTTTTGTGAAAAGAGAGACTATCTCCATCACCAATATAGTATTGTCTTTGGGGGAGACTGAATAACTATTTGTTTTCCAGAAGATATGCTGTAGTACAGTCTTATCTCTAGTTACACAGTTGATAATTACATGAGACTCAAAAAACAACCCCTTCAAATTAACACTAGGCTTTACTATGAATTTAAGCACATAATACTAAAAATAATTCTTTAATCACTGTCATGATTTTGGATATGATGTCTTTCCGGGTGGAAACTCATTTTTATTTTATTTTACCAATTTGTTTTCTTGATTATCTGGAGATTTTGTTTTAATTTGTG